>LBNU01025227.1:3908-53432 GCA_014162995.1 Artemisia annua
GCGGCGGAAACTGTTATCTTAAGTATACTAAAGGCAAGCGTGGATCCCATTCACGTGAAGTTCTTCTTTGTTAAGTTGATTTTCAAGTTGATCCAGTTAGGAACATACGTATGAGTGAAAATCTCAAGGTCTTCTCCAAAGAAGGATGGAAATGCCCGTTGAATCCATTCTCGAGACGGTGCCAGCTAAGTCTTGTTTGAGATGAAGCTTAAAGGTGTTGAATGAAGTAATATAAAAAGACGCCATGCATTTTTCTTTGCATAATTTCACAGACTGGATCTTTAAGATCAGTCAGTAGCATGTGTGTCGACACTGGGTCTGTTCTCCATGTGAAGGTTCCTGCATGCATTGTCATTAACATCACATCTGCTGTGTCGGCGTCCTAAATCTTCATATACTTCTTATCAGATGGAATTATTTGCCATAAAACTTTGATGTAGAAAACGGTTGCTGGATGAGACATATTGTGGGAGGTGTTAGAGAAGGTTGGTTGCATACATTATTGGATGACAGTTTCTCTCCCCCTTGATTGTTACGATGGAATCGGAAAATTCACACCAAATGTCAACGCAAGGTCGAGATAGTGATTTCGTATTTCCCCTCCAAAAATGAATGCTGAAAATTTTCTCTCCCAAAAATTGAAAATCACTTAGAAATGCAATTTAACGGTTACAGGAAAAATTTGTGAGTTTTGGAATTTTGATCCAAATTTTACGAAAAATCTTGAATTTTGGCCTTAAAAATTCGAATTTTTGGGTCAAAAATTTCCACGTTTATACCAAAACTTGAATTTTCGCGTAATAATTGAACGTTTTAGTTTCCTATTAAAGATTAGAAAGATAAGAAGAAAAAGAAAAATGGAGCTTTGAAGGATAAGTAGAATGGAGGTCGAGACATGATGATTGATTATGTTTGATTGGATCTTTAAAGGATGGTAAAGGTTGTTGTTGAAGATTAGTTGTTGTTGTCGAGACGAAGGCCCAAAGTAACTTTCTTACTTGCTAATAATCCCAATTATACTCGCTAGTAAACCTTGAACCTATTGATACTCGCTAAAGTGACTTGTACTCGTAATTTTAAAATTTAACACTCAAACTCGCTATTAAAAAAAATTTGGAAAGGAAACTCGCTATGAAAATATTGAGCACAAACTCGCTATGAAAATATTGAGCACAAACTCGCTATGAAGATTTTAGAAATCAAACTCGCTAAGAAAATATTTCCTTACTCGCTAAGCCAAAAGGAATACTCGCTAGAGAATTTGAACACAATACTCGCTAGAAAAATTTGAAAGCAATACTCGCTAGAGAAGTAGTGATACTCGCTAGGAGGGTTTTCTTACTCGCTAGAACGATAAGGATTAAGGCTTACTCGCCTGAAAAAGCAAACTCGCTAACAAATTTCCAAACTCGCTACCAAGGATTTCCCAAACTCGCTACGAAGAATGTTACCCAAACTCGCTACCAAGGATTTCCCAAACTCGCTACGAAGAATGTTACCCAAACTCGCTATTAAACCCTAATTTTGTCAAACTCGCTATTAAACCCTAATACCCTTAAACTTTTAAAAAACGTACTATTTGACAAATATTTCAAGTAGATGAGTAGCAAGATATTTTAAATAACAAGAAGATAATGTAAATATTTAAAACTTAGATAGAACTTAAAGAGAAACAAGATTAACGAGTACTAATCACTACTAAACAAGATCAAAACTAGCCTAAACTAATCAAAAAACAACCCCAAATATCCCTAGGCGAATGATACCACTTGTTAGGTCACCATATTGAAACATAAATAACCATAGAATTATAAACCAAGAATAAAGAAGAAGAAGAAGAGACAAGTGTTTGGAAGGAACTCTTGATATATTTGATATGATGAACTTGAGATACAAATGAGAACCAACAAGCCTTAACCAAGGCTTACACATAATATATATAGGGGAGTCCAAGGGTTTCCATATCATTCTAGCACTATTACATACTTGGCCCTTGGACTTCCACACAATGTAACAATACATCATAAACTTACTTAACATGAAAGATAAAATGTAAACATAATAAGTCTAATGAGCAACCTATTACAAATATAATGACCGACACTTTTCATAACGTGAAACGTGTTCCTAACAGACATGATTAGGATAATCTGGGTCGACGAATCCCTCTGGCTGGCTAACATACACTAATTCATGTAATTCGCCGTTTAGAAATGCCGTTTTCACATCCATTTGATAAACGACCATATTTTTGTGAGCAGCGTATGCAAGAAAGATGCGAACAACTTTTAGTCTAGCTACTGGTGCAAAAGACTCCTCAAAATTAATTCCTTCTTCCTGAGAGTATCCTTTAGCAACCAATCAGGATTTGTTGTGAATAACTGTGCCATCTGTGTCCAACTTGTTTTTCCAAATCCATTTCAGCCCAATGACGTAAACTCCATCTGGTCGTTCAACTAATTCCCACACTTCGAGGCATTTGAATTGGTTGAACTCCTCTTGCATAGACTCAATCCAGTTGTCATAGGTTAATGCTTCTTTGATGTTTTTGGGTTCAGCTTGACAAACTGTGAGTGTATAAATGCAATGTTCAGCATCGGAGTGAAGGCGTTGTCTTGTCATAACTGGAGCCGAAGGATGTCCAATAATGTTTATTAATGGATGATCTTTAGTCCACTGATGCATTGAAGGGTGAGGGTTATGAAACTGCTGCATATTAACTGATTCCAAATTGCGTGTAGACGACTCTGCAATATCTTCAATGGTTGGAGTCGGAGCAAACGGAGTGAAAAGCGCATTTGGATCAAAATCTGCAGGTTTGGGTACTTGTTGGTTATTCAGATCTTCAGCTGCACTGTCTGTATTGGAATTGGAATCGGTTTGTTCAGCAAATGGATTGAAGAACTCATGACAAGGTGCACTGTTGTCTACAGTAATAGTTGTAGGAGCAGTTGTATCAGGTGTAGGAATATTATCAGGTTGAGCAGCGGAACTTGTGGATACAGCTGGTGCACTTTGAACAAAAGTGTCATCAAATAAAGGTGCGAACAAGGTTTCTAATTCTTTACGGTTTGGAGACAATGGTGCAGATGAAGAATCTGGAAAGTTAAGACGGTTGGTTGCGGGTCCTAAGCTATTGTGCTAAGAAGCCATTGTGGAAAGTTCATCAAAATTAGCGTGAATTGTCTTTTGAATTTCCCTTGTACGACGATTATAAATCCGAAAGCCTTTTGAATTTTCACAGTAGCCAATGAAGATACCTACGTCAGCTTTAGCTTTGAGCTTCCTAAAATCATCACGATCATTATGCGGATAGCAAAGAGCTCCGAACACATGAAAGTGTTGAACATTTGGTTTTCGTTTGTAAAAAATCTCATAAGGAGTTTTGTTGTGGCGTCTTGTTATCATACAGCGATTTTGAGTATAACATGCGGTTGAAACAGCTTCAGACCATAAGTAGTCTGGTAATTGAGCATTTATGAGCATTGTTCTTGCAGCTTCCCCTAACGTTCTGTTGCGTCTTTTGACAACCCCATTCTGTTCTGGACTTCTAGCAATAGACGTTTGATGTTCAATACCCACTTTCTCAAAATACTCACGAAGAGTTTGATTCTTAAATTCAGTTCCATTGTCCGTTTTGACTGTGTTTCGAAGTTGAACCTGAATTTTGGTGAGAAAGGTGATGATCATGGAAGGAGCTTGATCTTTGCTTCGAAGGAAGTAGACCCAAGTCCATTTGGAGTAGTCATCAACAATTACTAATATGTACCTTTTGCCGTTAATTGTTTGAACACGCATGGGGCCACAAAAATCCATATGAAGCAGATGAAGAACATGCGTAGAACTTGGTTCAGTTTTAGAGCTGAAGTGGGCACGTTTGCTCTTTCCTTGTTCACAAGCGGGACATAAGTGATCTTTTGAATATCTGAATCGAGGAAGACCTTCAACTAGTTTGTGACGAGCAAGATCTGTCATGGTTTTAAAGTTGAGATGAGACATACGCTTATGCCATAACCATGATTTTGACGAAGTTGCCTTTGCAAGAAGACATATAGGAAAAGAAGAGATCATGTCTGACAAAGATATGGTATAAAGACTGTTTCCACGAGTGCCGGACATAAGATCATTTCCTTGTAAGTCGCGAACGAAGCAAGTTTTCTCTCTGAATGCTACTTCCAAATCCCCATCACAGAATTGACCGACTGAAAACAGATTGTGACCAAGGCCTTCGACATAATACACATGACTAATTTCGATGTTACCACTGACATAATCCCCATATCCCATAATTGCGGCGAAATGATCATTCCCAAATCTGACAGTTTCAATGAACTTTGAGACAAAGTTTCTTAACAGTTTGAGATTGCCTGTCATGTGTCGGGAACATCCGCTATCAACAATCCAAAGAACAAGTTGAACCACCTGCATTACACGAAGGAGACAAAGATGGAACAGGTGTAAGGGTGGAACCCAAAGAAGTTGTGGGTTTCGTTGGGTTAGATATACACACATTTATAATTTTATGTATGCATTTAAAATTCTGTGTTCTTTCTAACCAACGTTGCCAACTCCAACTAGTTTGTGCATTCTTCTTAAGGAATTCGCTAGGTGGTGACATGTTCTTAGTAATATTGTTCGCAACTACGGGGGCGACTACATCATTGCTAGAAACTACATTTTGCATGACGAGATAAAAGAGAGTTTTCCACACATTTTGCATGATCACCAGATAACATACTTTTACGACAAAACACACATGAAGCATTAACATGCAAAGCATTCAAAGGTTCAGCATTCGTTACACAAAGATTAGGATTACAATTTGCCAAATCAGAATGTAAATCTAGTGCAACATTAGTTTTATTCAAATTCCTAAGGTTGTCTTCTACTTCAAAGGCTTCTAGTTTTCCACTTCTACGCTTCCAGATCCTATTCTTCCTTTTGATGCTCTTACGCTTTGATCTGCTAACGCTAAGAGTTGTGACTATTCCTGTAGAAGTTGAATAATTCTCATTAGAAATTTGAGTGTGTGTTTCCTTAGTGGTTGTGTCGATGTTGTACATGCCTGGTGCAATCACATTATTGCAAGCAAACTTTCCTTTTTCAAGTGACATATTTTCTCTTGTAATTCAATAATGATGTGCTTCTTTTCTTGGATGTTAGATTCCAACTCACGATTGCAAAAATAAATGTCATTGTTTATAGGTTTGAATTCCTCTAATTCCTTTTGATATTTTGAAATTTGATTTTGTAACTCTACAGCACCATCCTTAAAGGAATTTGAAGTTTTTTGACTCTGCAATTGCAATTCGAAAGAAAGACTTTGATTTTGACACCATTCAAGCTTCTTTTTAAGTTGAGAAATCTCTTTTGAAAATTTATTTCGCACATCATCATTGTGTTTCACAAGTTTCTCATTTTCTCTTTTTAAAGTCTCCACATGTTCATTCAACAATTTAATATCATCAGTGTGATCATCAACAAGCATAGCAGTACCAGATTCATACAAAGAATTCATAATCACAGATAATATATCAGCATTAAGAACATATTCTAAGAGTCAATCAGCTTCTTTCTGCAAACCTTTGTTTTTTCTTTTTTGTTTTGAAATAGTTTGTTCTGTTGCGTTGAAAACTTCCATCATTGATTTTACCTCTGTCTGAAGTTCCTTTTCCCAGCGTGTAGCACAAAGACGCAAATGTTGAACATGTGGCAACAATTGTTTTTGAAAGACTTCTCTTTTTTCTTTTTCATAAACATTTTGAAAAGTTGCTACAGTTATTTCTGAGTTTCTTTCAATCACTTGTTCTAAAACTGTATGTCTTTCATAAATGTATCAAAATACCGCATGACACTACAACGTTTTGGTAATGGTTTAATTTGACTAGAGTCAGGTAAAGGACCATTTATTTGTGCTACTGGCTTTACAGGACCAACATCAAAAGATGACTCATTAACTTGTATTAAAGACCAATGTTGTTCAGTTTTCTCTTTCAGAGGCACAAAAGATGCATTTAAATGAGGAAATGTTGAGTAATCAAAAGGTGTATTATAAAAAACATTGCTCATTTTAGATCGACTCTCATCCTCTATTTCCTCTTCTTCGTCACGATCATATACAACAACACGCACAACAGATTCATCGAATAAGTGTTCTGCACTATACAGTTTTGGAATTTCCTTGAGTGCTGTCTTTAAAAAAACTAGGTGTATCGTAACCAAGAGCATAACCACACCCGGGAGGTCTTTGTTGCAAAGTGAATTTTTGAATAGTGGTGATGGATTCACCCGTTTTATAAACAACATTTTTGAACTCTTTGATTTTCTTTTCCAATTCAACAACTTCTTCTACGTAGGAATCAATCCGTTTCCTTGACTTTTGTTTATATTCTCGAAACTCAGCTTGACAAAGGGACAACTCAAATTTTGTTTTAGAAAGTTCATCATTGAGTTGATTTATTTGTTGTTTATGATTAAACCTTTCTTGTTCCATTTGTGAGATTAAAGCATTTTTGGAAATGGTTAGTTCACGTATTTGATGTTGTAACTGTTGTTCTTGAACATAAGATTTTTGGAAAGCGATTTCAATTTTTTTTTCCTGATTATCTCGTGTTTCAAAATTTGTTATTTGAATTTTACAGCACTCAAGGTCTTTCGTTAATGATGCAATTTTGGCTTTTAATTTGGTATTTATAGCATAGCATTTTTGGGTATGAATTTGGGTGGTCATAAGCATAGTTCTGAGGTCCGAATCTGGATCATTTGAAGGTTCATTTTGTTCAAATTGATCATTGTAACCATCATCAAGTAGATCATCAAATACAACAGTTTGGTTCACTTGAACGTGATCATCAAATGTAACCACAGGGTCAATTTGATCATCGTCGTCAAATGTAACAAAAGTGCTTATTTGGTTATCCTCTTGACTAGATAATAATGAATTAATTTGAACAGCTTGTTCCTCATCTGATGCAGATGCAGAAGGGGAGGCAATATCATGTATTAAGCAAGTGTTTAAATCATGTACCTCAGACAAACCATCAGTGTCATACACTGGGCCTGAATCACTCAGATGTAGTTCCTGCATATTGGCCATAAGCATAACTGCAGCATTTGCTTCCAGATCATCCATGTAATCATCAGACTGAGCATTGGCCATGAAGTTGTTGTCTTTAGCATTGACATTTCCACGTGCTTCATCCTTTATAGCAAGAAGTAATGCCTCCTTGTGATACTTACTGCCTTGAGTTCTTGGTGAAGGACATGCAGTTGCTAAATGACCGATCCCATTGCAGTTGTAGCAACGAATGACAGTGTTACCAGAATCTGTATTACCCGTTTCAACAATCTCAACCCTTTTCTGAGGAGCAGCAACAGTATTTCGAAAGCTTCCATCTGCATTAAACCGCTGACCATTTCCAGAATTACCCATATTACCACGAAAACCAGATCTACCAATGTTACGATTCTGAACTTCAACTCGGCCATCATTAACAACAACTTGATTCCTTGTGTTAGATGAAGAACGAAGACGGTTGTTCGACTTGTTGGAAAATCTGCTGAATGCTTTAGCGATGAGTGCAATTCCTTGATTCAAGTTGTTAAATTCCTCTTCATCTTCATCATTGTTAGCATTAGAGTAGATGGAGTCATTGTTGTCATACGAATCACTTGAACTGATGTTGCTTTGTTGAGTAGAATCATATGTGAGTAGTGGTAGTGAAGGATTTGTTTGAGAGTAGCTGAAGTAATTTTGATCCTGAACATAAGCATGATTTGATGGTTGTGGAGCAAAGTGAGATTGAGCAACCAGTGCTAGTAAGTTAGGATTAGGAGGAGGTGACAATGTTGTACGAAGAGCTCTATCCTTGTTCACTTCACTCTCATGGTGCTTCAGATAATCAAATAACAATCCATATGGTGCATGTTAGGTCACCATATTGTAAACACAAGTATTGATTTGATAGAAATAAGATGAGAAATAGAGTTTGGTTGATTAGATCAAATGAGAAGAATAAAAGTGCAAGAGTTTCTTTATGATATTGAAATAACCAACAAGTTACATGATAACACAAGAGTCCTATTTATTGGTGAGGAGTAGGGCAACACTCCTCTTCTCCCTTTCAAGTTCTATTCGTGGGCTTTAGGCCCATTGGACGTTTCTTGGACTCTAAATGATTACATGAATAACTTAAGTAAACTTAGCAACCTATTACATGTTCTGAAATAACCGAGACTTGATAAATGTTGATAAACTTAGGTCCTAACAATCTCCCCCTAAGGATCGGTTATGAAGGAGTGATATTCGTCACGGTCATTTGAGGTTGCTTGACGTCTTTGTCTTTCGACTTTAGTATTTGACTTTCATAGCTTTAGACGTCTTCAAAAGATAATAAGTAGAAATGATTCATCGCTCTTTGTTCTTTATCTTTGATGATGTGATAGTGATCAATTGATGTCGTAATCTGCCATTCGTCACTCTCTTAGACTCCAGTGGATCTGCGTCTTTCCGACATGCTCATACATCTTTGATGTTTGAAACTTTCATTCGTGAGTAGCTCTCTTCTCATTGATGAAGATTCTTAGTGTTGACGTAGAATTCTTCTTTGAACGTTGCTTTGCTTTAGATCGTTGTCTTATTACTTTGTAGATTCTTTTGGCATGGAATCTATCTTTGACTTGAATGTTGCTTCGATCTTTCATGAGAGCTTTCATATTTGTTGAGATGCAAGTATGAGCATGTGGAAGCTTGTGTTCAGGATGGTGGTAGTACCTGCGTTGAAACAGTTAGCAATAATACATCCGGTACTTACAGGTTCGGAATTAGAATTTGTCAACAGCATAGTGTGAAGATTCCTTCTAATCCTTACCAAGGCCGTTCCTAATNGATCGTTGTCTTATTACTTTGTAGATTCTTTTGGCATGGAATCTATCTTTGACTTGAATGTTGCTTCGATCTTTCATGAGAGCTTTCATATTTGTTGAGATGCAAGTATGAGCATGTGGAAGCTTGTGTTCAGGATGGTGGTAGTACCTGCGTTGAAACAGTTAGCAATAATACATCCGGTACTTACAGGTTCGGAATTAGAATTTGTCAACAGCATAGTGTGAAGATTCCTTCTAATCCTTACCAAGGCCGTTCCTAATCGGATACCCCCTAGAGGGCTTACACAGACATACATACGTACACCCACGATTAGGTGAGTCGTTGGAGATCACTCCACGACTGTAGACCGTTTGAAACCATCGAACACACTAAGCGTAATCCACAAGGAATCACCGAAGTGACCTGCTGTCAGGGCTGTTTGATATTGACCCTGGCAGGATTTCCGTTCAATCATTCGAGAAATTCATAAGTAAATCCCTCATAAACGTTCAAGGCAGATTGCTAAGATCTGCGAAGGACTCGATAATTTACACTTAGTGTCCAATGATGCAAGACACTTAGTGTAGAAGTATTATGTGTTCCTAAGAGATCTTTTATGTTATCTCGTGGCTCTAGACTCGATATGTGCACAATTTGGTCGTCGGAGGTGTGGAGCAGAGTACTTCCTTTTCAATATCGATACACTCGTAGTGAATGGTCAATTGATTATGCAGGGTTCTCCATGAGAATGAAACAAACATCTTTTGAGAGATGCCTGAGTGGCTAAGAAGGTTTAGGTGCGTTGCGTCACTGGGTCCATGACGTCTTTATCTTCAATACCGGTGTCGCCTTAGCAATGACCAATAGCATATGAATTGAACCCGGTGTCTGCCCTAAGGTTGATAAAATGGAGGGCTATTTCTTTTCACCCTTTTCATTCATTTTCTTTTTAATTCTTCAACCCCTTCTTTCTCCTTTCATTCTTTTCTCCTTTTGTTATATCATACCTAAGGACTTCTAATTTCTAACTATTGGTGATGTCCTTGGGTAGATCCCTCCGGTTCTAGCGGATCATAGGACGGTTATTCCTATCCTTAGTCACCTTGTAACTCCATAACTATCCTATTGATGCCTTTGAACCAAATCATTGAAAATCTCTCAAAGTGTTTATTATTATAAAGCTTTTTGTTAAAACTTTGAGGTTTTGGATTTCTTATGAAAGACTCCCCCTCCACATATGCTTATGAATGTTTTCAGAAATTTGCATATGCGGGAAGAGTTGGCACTTTTTTGAATTGATCCACTCTTAATAGACATGTACCCGTGGGACACGTTTACGTTGCTTAGTTAGAGGGATACATTATCAGTTTTTAAGTGATAACTAGCCCTAATAACTAACTAGAAGTTGTTAACATTCCTAAAAGGAAGTTAGACCCGTCAAAGTAAACGTCTAGAAAGAGTTTCTCAAAACGTTACTTTCTACTCGGATAAATCCTTTCGAATACTAACTTTTGTTGTTTCGTCAATTCATGGGTCAATTCTGAGTCGAGCTCGCACAAGATAAAACTTTCACATCATATCTTAATCACTTTTCTTCTTCTCCCCCTCAAAAATAGCATATCAACAAGACTTTAAGATTTAAGAACGATGTTTGAAATCAAGTACTCCCCCTTAACAAGTGATTACTTATTGAGGTGTAATACTTGTCTTTTGAGCAGAATTTGAGAAAATACTGAAAGGTTTGATTAATTCTACTCAAAAGTAAGAAGCTTTCGCTCCTTATATGAGGATTGTGGCACTGATGCGTACCACAGGGTCCTTTAAGTACAAAGTGCGGGTTGTACACTGTTATGTGTGCACAAGCCGTTGCAATTACAAATCAATTCATATAAATGAAAATATTGAAAATTTGGTACCGGAAGAATGGGAGCTGAAATTCATCATTCGGCTATGCATCAAAGTCTGTGAACTGTGGATCAGGTCGTCTAAATGTCAAGACCGGAAATGAAGGACGAACACCAATGTAGCTTTACAACCTTCTGATCTGTTGACGACGGTACAACCTCTCTTCAATGGTATGGACAAAGTTGCGAATCATTCTGCGTCCATTAGCTTTCCACCTCGTTTCTCGAACCTCTTTTAACCTCTTCTTTTCATCATCCAACCTTTCTGCCAACCCATCACGAACTCTTTGAAGTGTCGCATCACAAAACTTCGGAATTTCATTGAACCTCCAGGAAATATGAGTTGTGGTTTGGTGAGGTTGATGTTGTTTTGATAACTTTCCACGCCTAGTTGAAGATCTTCCACTCTTTCTTGAACTATAACCCATCTGATGTAGAGTAGTAGAGACGCGATGAAGTTGTATTGTGTGTCTTTTTCGAAGTTGAGCATCTTTCCTTGAACCTTTAGCAAATACATGTCTTCGATGTCGTTCAGGTTCAGATCTGGGAAGTCTGCTTCACAAAACTTGTATCGCTTCTCATCCAGTCTCTTGACGATGATTTCTTTCATGAAAGCGTAGTTGAATCTTTTCTCTTCAACGATTTCCATGATTGCAACGATATGAAGCGGTTGCTTCACATTTTCACTTGACTTGAGATGTAATCTGTGGGTATAGCCGAGTTTTCGTTTCTCAGGCCAATGTTGAATACCAAGAAGAGCGTCCCTGTTGTAAGTGACAACTGATTTGCTGAAAATTGGTGCAGTCTCTTCAATGTCTGGTATTTCGTATCTGGCAGCTGGAACGAAAATCGTCAGTGAAGATGCGTATCGTTCCTTGGAAGTTTTGTGAGCGTGTTGAACGTATCGGAGGTCGTTGTTGAAGAAGTGTCGGTATGGAATCTTGGGTTTCTCAGGAAAGCCTAGAAGAGGCAATGGTTTTTTCTAGTCAGTGAAGTAGGGAGTTTTGTCTTTCTTTTCTGTGTCGATGTTGGATTCAGGGTTGAGCCAGTCGAACGTGCCAGAAAGTGCACAGGAAATGTTCTCCATGTGGTATTTGAGTTAAACTTTATTCCCTGATCTCTTCTTCAGAAAGTCCATAGCTTCACGGTTGATCCTTTTCAGTTCAGCTTTGGTCAACCTTTCAACTTAAAGTTGCGTTATGATACTTTGAGTCATCTGCAAAGTATTTCCAGGCAGTGGTTCTTCGGCTTCAAGTGGTGGTTGTGCTTTGATCATCTCGTTTAGCCAATCAGATTGAGGAGCTTCTTCCACATCTAACCATGAGAAAGGAGTAGACTTCTTCTTCTTTTTCTTTGACTTTGTGGATTTCCTTTTCTCTTTGGTCTTTGTAGTTGACGATGGACCTGCTTGAAATTCGGGAATTTGTGATTCAGGGATTGATGATTCGGGTTCTTCCTGAAAGTCATTTGGTTGAAGCATAAATGGCTCTTCTGACTGAGTTGGACCGGAGCCTGATACAGGTGCATGTTGCTTTGATGGTGGAGTCTTGTAAGTCTGCTTTGGCTTATGAGAAGACGATGGTCCTTCTGATGTCTTGGATTTCTTGCTTTTGGGATCGGCATCAGGATCATCATCTTTTCTTTGTCTTTTATGTTTGCCAGCGGCTTCCTTGCATGACTCTTTTGAGGCAATAGTTTGGAGTGCCTCAAACATTGTTGATTCTTCAGGAGTCTTGTCTTCCTTATTTCTGAGCTTAGCAGCTAACAGGGCTTGTAGTTGTTCGGTTGAAAGTTCAGTTGGTGATGGAGGAGCCCTGTCTGTGCGGAGGTAGAAAGGAGTAGACTGAAGTATGTGTTGAATGCTATGCTTGATCCTGGTATTCAACTCTGAACGAATTGGCTCAAGAAGTTCTGACACTGCTGGTTGAGCAATTGCAGCAAGATTTTCATTAAGGTATTCGGTAGTGTATTCATTGATCATCTTGCTCATATCTGCTTGAAGTAGCTTTTGAACCAATCCCGTAGAGTCTTGGAGATCCTTGACTTGAGTATTCAAGGTTTTGACCTGTTTTGAGAGCTTTTGAACTTGGTCTTTAAGATCTCCATCTTGAGGTTGTGTCTCCTTCTTCTTTTGCCTAGCCATAGCAACAGCTCGTCTGATCCTTTGGGATGCTGTCAAAGATGATTTGCTTCCCTTCTTCTTCCTGATTGATTTGTCTTTTGATGTTATCTTTGTTGGTGGTGGAGATGAATGATGTGATGATGATGAAGATGATTCGTGGTCAGGTTCTGATGGAGGAGGTGAAGGATCCCTTGGAGGTGTGCCTGAGGGAATCGGAGGATCCTTTGAAGGCGATTGAGATTGTGTGTTGATGAATTGATCGGTATCAAAGAATTCTTCATCTTTTTCAGACTCCTCACTTGCTTTCTTTTTTAGTTCTTCTTCCCTTTGAACCTGATCAATGAACTCAGGTATGATGTACTCAGTTTGCTCCTTCTCAGCATCATCCTCTGTAGCTTCCTTCATAATTATGTTCCCTTCTCGATCATGTTTTTCGGTTTCAGTCTGTGATGAAGGAGGAACTACAGTGCTACTTGAGCCACCCTCTTGTGCCTCTATATTGAGAGGTCGTTGATGAGGCTGGGGATGTTGGAGATTGAGGAGTGCAGCTTCTTTTAGTTCTTTTAAATGCTGCTTTTCTTCTGCTCTAGGATCGACAATAACGCTTTTTAGTTTGTGTTTGTCGACTAGTGGTTCACCAACTGGTTCAGTTGCTTCTTCTTCATCATGTAAATCACCACTGGGTTCATTAATGGTGATCCCTATTTCTTTCCTTTGTTCCTTTTGAGAAGTTTCCTTGCTTATTTGTTTAGCAAGTTCGAGTCCAGGAAACTCCTCTTCATCATCCTGTGCTTTCGATCTTCTTTCAAAGTCTTCTTCGTCATCTGATTCGGAACCGAAATCAGATTCAGTTTCTGTTTCTGACGATGAAGCTGATGGTTCATCTTGAGGAATCTGTTTTGGAGCAGCTTTCCTCTTTGGTCTGGTGGATGGTTTTGGTACAGTCTTAGATTGTTGAGAAGTTGTGGTACTGCTTGTACTTCCTGTCTTGCCACCTCTTCTGCTTCGGGTTTGAACAATGGAAGCTGGTTCTTCTTCTTCACCGGTGTGACCAACTTGCCCAGATTGAAAGGCTTTATCATAAATCTTGAAGTTTTGGGTCTTTCGAATCTCTTCATCCAGAAAGTGGTCTGGGATTCTCATTCCTTTCGTCCTTGGAACGAACCTGATGGATTTGACGAAGGAGATCCTGAAGTCTTTGTTGTAGATGTCTTTGGGTTCTATGCGGTCATCCATTCTCTTGATGTAATCAGGTGTTTTCTCACAGAAGTGTTCGATAAGCATCTTTGTGAACCTAACGAACGGAATCACGGTCCTCTCACGGTCAGACTGAATGTGATGGATCATGTCGCTCATTATGGATCTGGCGAAGTCAATCCGTTTCATGCTCATCATTCCCCAAATTACTTACAGGTGCTCCAATCGTGGATGCTCGTGACCACTCCTTCTTCCAGCAATAGATCTGACTATCAACATGTAGAATGTTCTCCATGGTTGTGGCAGATATTTGACATTGAACTTTGATAGTCTGGTGAGTGATTGATTATCTGGAACATTGTATCCTAGATCAATGAAGTTATCCAGGATTTCAAGTTCGGTCAACATAGGATGAAACTCATTGGGTGTCGGTAACATAAGAACGGTTCGAAGAACATCAAGATCTACTGTGTATTCCTGACGATCCAGCGTGACAGTGAATGAAATATCGTCCAAGTTAGCCCGAGCAGTGTAACAGAACTGATGAATGTAGAATATTGGTACTGATGTAGACTTAGTGAGCATAGGTTTGCACGGATGAGTTAGCAGTATGTCCTTGACAATCTTGCATGTATCTTCTGGAATACTGAGTTTGTTGAAGTCAATGCGTGGATTATTTTGGTCAATGATAACGTTGTAGTCTGCTGGGACAATTGCACCAAGTGCGAGTAGTGGTAGAGTTTGTTCTGGGACAGATTCATTGTGTTGAGCCATTGTGCTCTGAAAGTGTCATGTCATGAAATCAAACATCCAGATTTGTTAGTCATTAGTCCGAGTCCATGTTTGATATTCGAAGACGTACAATATATATGAAGCATTTATGGTCCAGTTAATTTATATGTGATTAGTGACAGTATTATCAATTAACATGTATCTAATAAGACTTAGCAATTAATCATTTAAAGTGTAAACGTCTATTGGTTACATGTCCAATAATACAACACAATCGAAAGTTAATAAGTCTCATAACATCACACACATTCATGAGGATTCATTTGGAATACATGTTTTCGAAAAGTTACATTCATGTGAATTCTCAAAAATATGTTAACATGATCTCGAAAATATGACAAACAATGTTCTCTAAAACCATTACTAATGAAGATCTCGAAAACTTTTGTGCAAGAAAGATCTCGATAATTTCCATCAGAAAGATCTCGAAAACTTTGATGACCAAAGGTTCTCGATAATTCTTAGCCAAGTTTCTCGATAACATGGTCCGAAATTTTCTCGAAACTTTTGAAAGATCTCGAAAAATTTATGATTTCAAAAGTCTTAGGATCTCGATAACTTCGTTGAGAGATTTCAAAAATTTTCAAAGATTTCTCGATAACAACTGTTAAAGAAAGATCTCAAAAATTTTCGAAAGATCTCAATAAAGTTATCGAGAAAAAAGATCTCGAAACATTTTTCTCGAAAAATTCATATACAAGAATTTTCGAATACTTTGAAGACATACGTTTTCAATGAAAAAATTGAATCCTTGAATGAGAACCTGTGAATAACTGTGAAACAACAATTAGAAACACAACAAATGCACATACAAAAGATTTCGAAAACTAACGATCCAAATTTATCTAGAACATTTTATACGAGTGATCATGATGTAAAACTTGTGAATAACGTCTACAATAACACGCATAAATAGTTTAATTAGACTCTAAATCATAAATATGAAAATGCCCAAATCACACATAAACCCTAATTATCTAAAACTTGCGAACGAGATGTATAAAACAATTAAAGGGCATGAACAAATAACAAACTCACTCACAAACATAACCCACCATAGAATTTAAACCAAACAACACACCATCAATAAAACCCAAATCGTACAAGAACCCTAAGTATCGAAATACATCTAAACATGCATAATGTAATGTTTAAACGTTTCTGGCATGATTAGAGAACATGTAGGATTAAAAGCCCTATGATATTTCAACCAAAAATCACGTATATCATGTTCTTATGAATTAGCGTAACCCTAGATTTCGAAAACGAAATTGTGAGAAATCTAACCATCAAAAACTAAATTCGTTGAAAACCATGTTTAAGATTAGGCCATAGATCATAGAATCACTTACGGTTTCAAGATTTTGAGCACGGATTTGTTATATGATTCTTGGCCATTTGATTTTGAATGAGTGTGTTTGTTTTGTGTTTTTGTGAAAAGTGAAAAACGGGGGGTGTTTGTTTTGTTTATGTTTTTGAAAAGTTTGACAGATTGGCACAATTGATCCCTTAACTAGATAACAGTCATCTATAACCATTTTTAACGGTTAAATGCAATGACCGTTAATGGCAAAGACATACTAAGCTAAAAGGAAATCTAAAAAAATAAAAGAAATGATACGAGGGATAACCTGTGACGTTCCACCATTATAAAAAGATAACATCATAACTTTTGAAATATACAAGTACACATGTTTACACAAGATTTTTGAATTTTGAAGAACATTTTCTCCCCCTCAACACTTGGTATTAAAATTAAGAACTTTTTGATAAACCGAAGTATTGATGAAGATAGTGTACATGCATTTAAAAAAACAAAAGAAAATAAAAGTAAATAAAAATGTAACATCTTTTTGGTATTTTTGAAGATTTTTTGATTTTATATTTTTGTTTTTGTTAAATATATACAAAAATAGTTTTGGTATTTGACTCAGTTAATTGTTTTTAATAAAAGATTTTAGATCATCTGGAGTCAAACACCGCATACCAATCTGGTGGACCAGTTCAGCAAACCTTGAGGGAGCTAAAGGTTTTGTGAACAAATCTGCCAGTTGGTATTCAGTACCCACAAAATATAACTCTATTGTACCCTTTTCAACATGCTCCTTGATGAAGTGATAACGGAGATCAATGTGTTTAGACTTTGAATGCAGAACCGTGTTGCACGAGATTGCTATCGCACTTTTTGAATCATAATACATTGGAATCTTGTTGAATAAGTAACCATAGTCCATTAGCTGTGTACGCATCCAAATGACTTGTGCACAACAGGCAGACATGGCAACGTATTCAGCTTCTGTTGACGAAAGTGAGGTGCAATCCTGCTTCTTTGATTGCCAAGACACGAGTTTGTCTCCAAGAAACACCAGAAGTACTTTTGCGTGTATCCATACACCGTGCATGATCAGCGTCTGAAAAAGCTATTAGTTCAAAACCGGAATCCTTTGGATACCAGATCCCCAAGTGAATGGTTCCCTTTACGTATCGAAGGATTCTCTTAGCCTCATTGAGGTGACGTTCAGTAGGACTGGACTGATAGCGAGAGCACATAAATACAACAAATATAATATCTGGTCTACTAGCGGTTAGGTACATGAGTGACCCAATAATGCTACGGTATTTTGTAGGGTCAACTGGTTTCCCATTTGGATCCGCATCTAACTTAGTTGTGTTGGCCATAGGAGTATTGTATGTATCACAGCTGCTCATTCCATGTTTCTTAATTATCTCAAGAGCATATTTGGACTGATTTAGGAAAATTCCACGGGGTGACTGATGAACTTGTAGTCCTAAGAAGAACGTAAGCTCACCCATCATTGACATTTCAAAATTTTGTTTCATTAATCTGGCAAAAACGTTTGAGTACTTTTTGTTTGTAGAACCAAAAATAATGTCATCGACATATATTTGCACAATTAAAACATCTTCCCCGTGTTTTTGAATAAACAAAGTTGGATCTAATAAACCTTTAGTGAAAGAATTAGCAAGCAAGAAAGCAGTAAGTTTATCATACCACGCCCTGAGGGCTTGTTTGAGACCATAGAGAGCCTTCTTAAGTCGGTAGACATGATTTGGGTGCTCAGGGTCGACAAATCCCTCTGGCTGACTAACGTATACCTCCTCACGTAATTGACCGTTCAGAAATGCAGTTTCACATCCATTTGATAAACGACCATGTTTTTGTGAGCAGTGTATGCTAAAAATATTCGAACAGCTTCAAGTCTAGCCACTGGTGCGAAAGATTCCTCAAAGTCAATTCCTTCCTCCTGAGTATATCCTTTAGCTACCAAACGTGATTTGTTACGAATAACGTTGCCTTCTGCGTCCAACTTGTTTTTCCAAATCCATTTTAGCCCAATGACATAAACCCCATCTGGTCGTTCAACTAATTCCCAAACTTCAAGACGTTTGAATTGGCTGAATTCCTCTTGCATTGATTCAATCCAGTTGTCGTAAGTGAGAGCTTGTTTGATGTTTTTAGTTTCTTCATGACAAACGGTTAGAGCATAAATGCAATGTTCGGCATCGGAGTGAAGTTTCTGTCTAGTCATAACTGGAGCTGTTGGATGACAAATAATGTTGACAATTGGATGGTCACGAGTCCAATGATGTGTTGAAGGGTGAGGGTTATGAAACTGCTGCATATTAGTTGGTTCTAAGTTGCGTGTTGATGACTCAGCAATATCTGAAAGGTTCGGAGTCGGAGCAAACGGATTGAAGAATGCATTTGGATCATAATTTGCAGGTTCGGGTACTTGTGGTTGGTTCAGATCTTCAGTTGGGTTGTCGGTGTTGGAAGCGGTTTGTTCTTCTATTGTTGGTGACTCAGTCGGGGGTGCATCGGGTGTTACTATTGTTGTTGTAGTAATCGATGTATCAGGTACTTGAATATTATCAGGTTGAGCAGCGGAACTCGTGGATACATCTGGTGCACGTGTCTCAAATGAATCATCGAACAAAGGAGAAAACAATGTTTCCAATTCTCGATGAGTTAGTGACAACGATTCAGCTGAAGAATCTGGAAAGTTTAGACGGTTGGTTTTGGGTCCTAAGCTGTTTTGCTCAGAAGCCATTTCTGTGAGCTCATCGAAATTAGCATGAATAGTCTCCTGAATCTCTCTAGTACGACGGTTGTAGATTTGAAATCCTTTAGAGTTTTCACAATATCCAATGAAGATACCGACGTCAGCCTTTGCTTTAAGTTTACCAAGATCATCACGATCATTATTTGGGTAGCATAAGGAACCAAATACATGAAAGTGTTGTATGTTAGGTTTTAGTTTGTGAACAATTTCATATGGTGTGACTTTGTGATGTTTATTGATCATACAACGATTTTGGGTGTAACATGCGGTAGAGACGGCTTCTGCCCAAAGATAATCTGGTAATTGAGTATTAATGAGCATCGTTCGTGCGGCTTACACTAACGTTCTGTTGCGTCTTTCGACCACTCCATTTTGTTCGGGAGTCCATGCAATTGATGTTTGATGTTCAATTCCAACTTTCTCAAAGTAAGCACGAAGAGTTTGATTCTTGAATTCAGTTCAATTGTCTGTTCTTACGATTCTGACTGTGTTGCGAAGTTGAACCTGAATTTTCATGAAAAAGGTGATTATCATCGATGGAGCTTGATCTTTGCTTCGAAGAAAGTAGACCCAAGTCCATTTGTAGAAGTCATCGACTATCACTAGAATGTATCGTTTCCCATTGATCGTTTGTACACGCATTGGGCCACATAAATCCATATGAAGAAGTTGAAGAACATGATCAGTACTTGGTTCTGGTTTAGAACTTAGATGTGCACGTTTGCTCTTTCCTTGTTCACAAGCGGGACATAAGTGATCTTTTGCATATATGAACCTAGGAAGACCGTCAACTAGTTTATGGCGAGCAAGATCAGTCATAGTTCTGAAGTTGAGATGTGACATGCGTTGGTGCCATAACCAGGATTTTGTCGATTCAGCTTTTGAAAGTAGACAAATGGGAGAGGAAGCGGTCATGTCGGACATTGAAATTGTATAAAGACTGTTTCCACGTGTGTCGGACATGAGATCATTTCCTTGTAGATCACGAACAAAGCATGTTTTCTCCCTGAATGCAACTTCCAGATCACCATCACAAAATTGACCGACTGAAAATAGATTGTGACCGAGGCCTTCAACATAATAAACACGACTAATTTCGATATTCCCACTGACATAGTCCCCATATCCCATAATTGCAGCGAAATGATCATTCCCGAATCTGACAGTACCAATGAACTTTGAGACAAAGTTTCTTAACAGTTTGAGATTGCCTGTCATGTGTCGGGAGCATCCGCTATCAACAATCCAGAGAACAATTTGCACCACCTGCATCACATGAAAGAGACGACGATGGTACAATGGTAAGGGTGGAACCCGAAGAAGTTGTGGGTTCCGTTGGGTTAGAAGCACACATATTAACAATTTTAGGAATCCATTTAAAGTTATGTGTTCTTTGTAACCAACGTTGCCAATTCCAACTAGATTTAGCCTTTTTCTTAGTGAATTCGCTAAGTGATGGCATGTTCCTAGGGTTATTGTTCGCAACTAGTGGGTGGACTACATCATTCTTAGAAACTACACAATGCATAAGTCCTAGCACAGATTTTGAAAGATTAGTGGGCCTAGATTTCCTGCCTGATGTTTCTTAAAACGAGATAAAAGAGAATTCACAACACATTTAGAATGATCACCAGATAACATACTCTTACGACAAAACACACATGAAGCATTAACATTCAAAGCATTTAAAGGTTCATCATTCGTTACCCAACGATTAGGATTACAATTTGCCAAATCAGAATCTAAGTCTAATGCAAGATGAGTATTATTCAAAGTCCTAGGGTGTTCTTCTACTTCAGAGGCTTCTAGTGTCTCTCTTCTCATTGCAAAATCCTATTCTTCCTTTTCATTCGTTTACGCTTGGATCTGCTAACGCTAGGAGTGGCAACTATTCCTGTGGAAGTGGAAGGATCCATATTAGACTTATGAGTGTGTTGTTCTACATTGGTTATGTCTAATGAGTACATTCCTAGTGCAACTACTTTAGTGTTGAGAGATTTTCCTTTTTCAAGTTCTCGTATTTTCTCTTTCAACTCAATGATAATGTGCTTTTTATCTTGAATTTCACTTTCGAGCTTTTCGTTTGAATACAGATAGTTATCTCGACTCTTTTGCCAATAGTCTATAACTTCTTGCAATTCTGCAATTTCCTTTTCATATTTTGAAATTTGACTTTTTAATTCCTCATTTTCTTTTTGAAAGGATGTGGAAGTGTTAAGACTTTGCATTTTTAGTTCGAAATCAAGAATTTGATTTTGACACCATTCAAGCTTTTTGTTGAGTTGAGAAATCTCATTAGAAAGTTTGTTTTGCACATCATCGTTGTGTTGTCGGAGATTCATATTTTCATCTTTTGATGTCTCAACTTGTTTAGACAACAACTCAATATCATCACAGTGATCATCAACAAGCATAGAAGTACCAGATTCATAAAGAGAATTCATAATCACAGAAATTATATCAGCACTAAGAACATGTTCCAAGAGTCGATCAGCTTCTTTTTGTAAAAATTAATTTCGATGTTTTTGGTTTAAAATTGCTTGTTCAGTTTCTTGAAACACATTCATCATAGATGAGACCTCTTTTTGAAGATCCTGTTCCCAGTGGTTAGCACATTGACGCAAATGCCGAGCAATAGGTAAAAACTGTTTTTGAAATACTTCTCTTTTTTCTCTCTCATGAGGAGTAGTAATAGTGAAACCCGTTATTTGAGAGTTGCGTTCTATGGCTTCATCTAGTCGTTCAATATCTTCCTTGAACGTGTCAAAATACTGAAGTACACGACAACGAGTAGGAAGAGGTTGAAGTTTATTATCGTTTGGTAAAGGACCGTTTATTTGCACCACTGGTTTAACAGGAGCTACATAAGAAGTAACTTCTTGAGGTTTGATAATGTACCATGGTTGTTCAGATTTCTCTTTTTGCGAGGTAAAAATATCAGTTATTGGAGGCATTTTAGAGTAATCAAAAGGTATACTATATTTAACGTTTTCCATTTTTGATCGACTCTCTTCTTCAATTTCATTTTCCTCTTCACAATCATATACAACAGTATGAACAACAGTATCATCAAAGAGATGATATGCACTATATAACTTTGGAATCTCATTGAGTGCTACACGTAAAAAACATGGTGATTCACTTCCAATTGCAAAGCCGTGACCATTATTTTGTTCGTTTTACGGAAAACTTTTGAATTGTTGTCACTGAACAACATTTTGAAATTCTTTAAGCTTATGTTCCAGTTCAACAATCTCATCTACGTATGACTTAACTTTTTCTCTGGTATTGCGTTTATGTTTTGTGAACTCAGCTTGACAATTTGACAACTCAGTTTTAGTTTGTAAAATGACTGCTTCAAGTTGTGCAATTTGTTGTTTGTGTTCAAACGCTTGTTTATCCTGTTCAGAAGCTAAGTTAGACTCCATAATTTTGCAATTTGATGTTCTAACTCTTTTTCGTGAAGAGAAGATTTTTGAAAAGCCATTTCAAAGCCTTTTTCCCGTTGAACCAGTTTTTCCACGTTTGCCAGTTGAAATTGTAGCACTCAATATCCCTAGTTAATAATGCATTTCTCTCTTTCAATCTAGCATTAAGCTCTTGACATTTAATATTATGAGATTGACTATTCATGAGAAGGGACTGAAGTTCTGAATCTGGACCAAACGAAGGATCAAGATGTTCAACGTGAGCATTGTTATCATTGACAGTTTCATTATCCGAATCATCAAATGTGACAACTGGGTTAATTTGATAATCATAAAATATAACTTTTGTGTGAATTTGATTATTCGTGTGTGTAGATAACAATGATTCATTTTGAATGCCTTGTTCCTTGGCAGATGCAAATGCAGATGAGGAGGCAATTTCATGTATGAGGCATGAATTAAGATCAGTTACTTGAGATAGACCATCGGTGTCATAAACTGGGCCCGAGTCACTTATGTGGAGTTCATGCATGTTGGCCATGAGTATAACAGCAGCTTCCAGATCTTCCATGTCATCATTGGAATGTGCATTAGCCATGAAGCTGTTGTCATTGGCATTCGTATTGCTGCGGGCTTCATCTTTGAGAGCAAGGAGTAATGCCTGCTTGTGATACTTACTGCCTTGAGTTCGTGGTGATGGACATGCAGTTGCCAAGTGACCTATTCCATTGCAGTTATAGCATCTGATGACTGTATTCCCTGATTCAGTATTCCCTGTATCAACAATCTCTGCCTTTTTCTGAGGAACACCACCATTGTTCCTGAATCCTCCATTGTTGTTAAACCGTTGTCCAGAATTGGAGTTACCCATATAACCACCCGATCCAAATCAACCACTGTTACGATTCTGAATTTCAACGCGACCATCGTGAATGACAGCTTGATTCCTTATGTTTGAAGATGTACGAAGACGATTGTTGGACTTGTTTGAGAATTTGCTGAAAGCTCGAGCAATGAGTGCAATTCCTTGGTTGAGACTGTTAAAGTCCTCATCATCATCGTCATCTTTAGCAGTATGTTGTGAAGACAAGGTGTCATTGTTGTCATATGAGGCAATTTGATTTGCAGGAGGGTGCATTGTGGAATCATAAGATGAATACTGAGATGGGTTGTTGAGATAAGCCTGTTATGGATGATAAACATTGTGTTGTAATGGTGGAGACGGAACATGTGATTGAGCAACAAGCGCCAAAGAGTTTGTAGGTGGGAGCTGTGAGTAATTTCCTCTGAGAGCGCAATCATTGTCAACTTCATGTTGATGATGTTTCAGATAGTCATACAACAAAGCATATGGTGTCTCATGAAGGTTCTTTCTTTGTCGAACAAATGTCACATACTTCTGCCAATCAGGACCGAGACATCCTAAGAACTTCGTGTTTATAGCAATCTTTGGTAAGATGATATTGTGTCTGTCGAGGTCATTAATGATGTTCGTGAAGCGGTGATAATATGACTCAAGTGATTCCATTGGCTCAATCATGAAATGTGTGTATTCCATGTAAAGTTTTGACTCCATGTCCTCCTGATTCAATTGAGTTCCTTCCATTAGAAGATGAACATGTTCCCACATAGCCTTAGCTGTTTTCTGAGCATCAACACTGCGAAAGATCGGATTGGGTATGCCTTGAAGAATGTAAATCATAGCATATTCATCTGCTTCTTTGTGAAGTATTTGTTCAGCAGTAAGTTGAGCATCAGTGTGTGTGAATCCGGTATGGGTGGATCAGCATTAGGATTACCAGGGACAAAGTTAGTCGGTGTTACAAATGGACCTTCAGTGATAACTTGTCTCATGTATTTGCCATGTGGTTTCTTGAGTTCAAGAAATCTTAGGAATCGACTTGACCACTGAACATAATTACCGGGTATGAGCATAGGTGGTGTGTCAAGTGAACCTGCTTCATGTCTTGATTGTTGAGTAGTGATGACTTCACACATTCTGTCAAACCAATGAGTTTGTTTCGACGGTTGAGTAATTTGTTGCATTGGAAATGGTGGAGGTTGAGGCAGTTGTTGATGTTGATGCATCATGACATGTTGTTGAGAGACCATTTGATGATATGGATATGATTGTTGAGGTTGTTGTTGTTGATATTGTTGTTGTTGTTGACGAAATAATTGTGTTTGATGATAGGGTTGCTGACGATGAAAGTTGTAGTACGGTGGTTGAGACATGATGAAAGACTTGTATGTAAATGGATCTTGTAGAAGGTATAAGTGTTATGCCAATTCTCGAAAACTATCCCAAGTGTGTTCTCGAAACTTTGTATGTTGAATATCTTGAAAGTCAGTTAAAGTTCAAAGATCTCGAAAGTTATAAGTCCACTTTCTCGAAAGTTTACCAATGTTCTCGAAAAATATCAAAGATCTCGAAAAAATTCCAAGTTATTGAGAAATTTTGAAGAAAATTTTCGAAATCTTAGGTATTATTGAAATTAGCAAAGTTCTCGAAAGATTCTGAAAAGATTTTGAAAAGATTCCAAAGATCTCGAAAATAGAAAGATTTCGAAACGTTTGAAAAGATCTCGAAAGTTTCACAATTTCGAAAAAAATGTCCAAAATTATCGAGATTATACAAGCTCGATAATATCCAACGAGTCGAAGTGGTTTCTTTCTTATACAAGAGAGAAAAGCACTGAGTAAGCAACGGAAACACCTTAGGAGCACTGAACAAAGATCTCGATAGAAAGGGGTTTAAGGTTCTCGAAAACTAGGCAAAGTTTGGCAGATTTTGTTTTTGTAATAAACAAGCCAAAAACATGTTTTTAATCCAAGATTCTTGTACAACTAACCTTAAAATGATGAAACTTAAAGAAAGTTGCAAACTTGAACTACTTTTTCAAAAATTTAAAATTCTCGAAAAATAGTACAAATTGTACGAAACTTAATTTTTTTGAAAAATTTTTAGACTTTGTTGGTTGTTTTAGTTTGTAGCACAAGATTTGATGACAAAGATGTGATATAAACACAAAACAAACAAGAGAGTAGCAAATTTTTTTTTAAAAATAACGAGTAAAAAAATGTTTATGGGTCGTATAAAACAAAAAACAAAATCATACACCTTCTTCTAGCGGTTGATACCACTTGTTAGGTCACCATATTGTAAACACAAGTATTGATTTGATAGAAATAAGATGAGAAATAGAGTTTGGTTGATTAGATCAAATGAGAAGAATAAAAGTGCAAGAGTTTCTTTATGATATTGAAATAACCAACAAGTTACATGATAACACAAGAGTCCTATTTATAGGTGAGGAGTAGGGCAACACTCCTCTCCTTCCTTTCAAGTTCTATTCATGGGCTTTAGGCCCATTGGACATTTCTTGGACTCTAAATGATTACATGAATAACTTAAGTAAACTTAGCAACCTATTACATGTTCTGAAATAACCGAGACTTGATAAATGTTGATAAACTTAGGTCCTAACAGTGCATCATGAAGATTCTTAGCCTGCCTGACAAACGTGACATATTTCTTCCATTCATGACCAAGAAAACTTAGAAACTTAGTATTGATAGCAATCATAGGGAGTATGATGTTGTGACGATCCAAATCATTGATGATGTTGGTGAAACGATGATAGTAAGACTCAAGTGATTCCCCTGACTCAATCATGAAGTCTTCATATTCCATATAAAGCTTTGATTGCATGTCCTCTTGATTCAACTCAGTACCATCCATCAAGAGATGAACATGTTCCCACATATCCTTAGTAGTTTTCTGAGCATCAACACTTCTAAAGATCGGATTAGGAATTGCTTGAATAATGTAGATCATTGCAAGTTCATTTGCTTCCCGATGAAGTTGTTGCTCTGCGGTAAGTGAAGATTCAGGAAG
This sequence comes from Artemisia annua, assembly GCA_014162995.1. Taxonomy (NCBI): domain Eukaryota; kingdom Viridiplantae; phylum Streptophyta; class Magnoliopsida; order Asterales; family Asteraceae; genus Artemisia; species Artemisia annua. Next base: position 30,201 of record LBNU01025227.1, read on the forward strand.
TGGGGTAACAGTGTTAGGTCTTGGAGGATTGGCATTAGGATCACCTGGAGTCGTTGTAGTAGGCCATTGGAATGGTCCTTCATGAATCACCTTCTTCATATACTTCCCATGTGGTTTCTTGAGTTCAATGAAGCGTAAGAAACGACTAGCCCATTGATCATAGTTGCCAGGTGTAAGCATTGGTGGAATGTCAAGAGACCCTGCCTCATGTCGAGATTGTTGACTAGTGATTGCTTCACACATTTGATCAAACCACTGATTTGTTTAGGTTGTGGAATATTGGTTTTGCATTTGTTGATGCAAGTATGGTGGTTGCTGTGGAAATTGTTGTTGATGCATTAAGAGTTGATGTTGTTCGTGCATGTAGTATGGTTGATGATGCGGTTGCTGATTCATTTGTTGATACGGTTGTTGTTGATGATTTTGTTGTAGCTGCTGATGATGATGAAGGTAATTTTAGTACGGTGGTTGAGACATGATTAATGATTATGTTAAATGGATCTTTAAGGATAAATACAGGTTGTTGTTTTAGATTAGATGTGTTGGGGTGAAAAACGACGATGAAAAGATTCTGAGGTCCGTACTCGATAAAGTGAAGATTAGGGTTCCTTACTCGATGAAGTAGTCTTACTCGATAAGCTGTTATTCAGATTTCCTTATTCGATAAAAGTGAGGCTTACTCGATGAAGATGTAGCTTACTCAATAACCTAAATTAAAACTTGTATAGTTTTGACTTAGAAGTAATCTAGAAAACCCTTACTCGATAAACGATAAGGTTGAACCATGGCTTACTCGCCAAAACAAGTAGATACTCGATAAAGCTAATAGCCTTACTCGATAATGGACTACCTTACTCGATACCCCTAGAATATCCCTAACCTTACTCGAAAGAATCCTCAACTTACTCGATAAGGACCAAACTTACTCGATAGAATACGTACAAACAGCCTTCTAAATCGAAAAAATAAGTTCTAAAACCTAGTTTTTCGACCAAATCTAACCTAAAACAACCTAGATTATCCCTTGGCGATTGATACCACTTGTTAGGTCACCATTTTGTAACATAAGAACACATAATCTTTAGAGAGAGAAAGAGAGTAGAGAGAGAAAGTGGAAGGAACTCTTGTAAATGAAAATGAAATTAACTTTGTTATTGCATAGAGAACCAACACCCTCCTTGGAGGGTTTACATCACTATATATAGTGTCTAGGGCATTACATATGTTTCCACTATTATCAATATTGCCCCTTAGACTTTAACAAAACATGTAAACATGAACTTAACTTATCTAAACATTGATAAAACTTAACAAAACAATATTCTAAAGCAACCTATTACAAAACTTAATGACCGAGACTTGATATTAATAAAACGTGTTCCTAACAGGTTAACTATAAAAGAACCAGTGATAACGTGGGATTCTGACCACGCAACAGGTTTTACCTCTCAAGGGATCTCAAGAGGCTTACAACCCTACCAGGCAGTGTACCTGACCGATGTCGTATAGTGTAGTGGTAAGTATGGGGGATTGATCGTTCTCCACAGGGAATAGTGTTCGTTAGGTATGAAAAACTACTCTAATTAGATCTAAGGGTGAGGGAAGATTATTTTTGTATTTTTTTTATATTTTATGAAAGCAAGTAAAATCTCGGGTTTGAAGGAGTGGGCGGAATTAGTTGCTAGCTAACCCAAAAACTACTATTGCAATTAAAATAAAAATAACTAAAACTAAGTGGTTGTGAAACTTATATGGAGACAAATGTGTTTACTTAGATTTCCTTACTCCCTAACAATCTTTTATCGGTTAATTAGTGTGTATTAATTGCGTGGATGACGGGTGTATTCCTTAATACCATTCGTGGGGTGGCGTACGTACTTCCCCAACTCTATAAGCTCCTACTTCACTCCTATGTCGAGCCTGCTAGAAGCTCCTAATGGGATTATTAGAATTCTCTCATGCATTAAATACAACCATAAAAACCTAGTACGCATTGGTTCAGGTTTCTTAAGACGTTCAAGCACGTTACCATATAGGAGGTTGGCCAGTTTTCTTAAGCCTAACATCGATAAACATTCATCCAATACAATTAATAACACACCAACAACCAATAATTAATAGTTAGGTTTCATTAGATCTAAGCAAACACAAAATAAACCTAGCCTAGCATGTTAATTGAAAGACCATCATAAGATATAATTAACTAACACATAGACATATTGATTGGCTCAGAACCAACAGGTTTGTCACACAAGCTAGCCACTTGTGAATGGCTAGCCGTAACAAAGAAACCCTGAAAGTCTAGAGCACAATGCAATGAAATCCTGAGGAGTTTAGTGTTTCCCCGGGTCGTTTAAGTCCCAAAGAGATGTGGTATTCTGAATAAAAACGAATTTCGAGATCAAAATATGTCGAATAGAAAAGGGGTATATATGAACAAAATCGATCACTTTAACTAAAGTTAAAATCTGTAAATTACAGCGACTTAAATGCAAATTAAATAAAATAAAAATATAAAACTATAATTAAAAATGATGATTAACTATTTAAAATAAAAAGTAAAAAGTAAATACTAAATATAATTATTTAAAACAAAAACAAATTATCTAAAATGAGAAAAATAACTTGGAAAAAGAAAATGAAATTCTAAAAATGTAAAATAACTTAGAAAATGATAAAAACTTAAAAACTTATTTATCTAATTATTTATATAATAGTTATTACTTAAAAACTATTTCTAATTACTTAAACAAATTAAATATACAACTAAATAGGAGATTATCCTAAAAAATTGCAAATTCAATTTCTAAAAGTCTATGATAACTTAAAACAAATTTTAGAAAATTAAAACTATTTCTATGTCTAGTTAATTACTATTTATTAATTATTATTAATGTAATAAACTAAAAACAAAATGAGAAAATGTTCTAGAAAATAAACTAAAAACTTAGAAAAACCTAAAAATGTATAAAACTTAATTTAGAACTGAAAATATATTTATTATACTATTTATATAATTATTATTAATTAATTACTATTTATTAACTATTTAACTAATTAACTAGTTTTAATTATTATAATTACCAAATTAACAGTAGAATTTGCAAATTTATTTTTTACAGATTACTAATAACTTATAAAACTTAGAAAATTATAAAAACTTATCATAGATTAAAATTTAATACAAAACTATTTTATTTATTATTTTTAACTAAAACTATTTAAACTATTATGATTTTTTATAAATACTAAAGAAAATAAAATAAATCTGAGAAAATTATGGTAAGTAAATAAAGGGTGCAAAAAACTATAAAAATTATCAAAAGTCAAAAAAACTTATTAATAAGCAGTAAAATAAGCTTAAACTGCTTATAAGGGAAAAAGGGGAAATGGGTGTTAAATAAATAAGTGTGTATGATATGAATGAGAAAAGACCCTAGGGCAACTGGTATCCACGTACATACTATCACTCTCATAAGGGGGAGGTCCCAGGTTCGAGCCTGCCTACCCCCTTTTTACTATTTTTCTGTTTTTTATTTTTTTCTTGATTTTTCTTTTTACAAAACCACTTAATGACTAAATATAAACAACTTTTACAAAGGAAAACTTTTTGAAATAAGAAAAATAAGCAGAAAATAGCTTATGGAATGAGCAGACAAGCTTTTTCCTTTTTTATGATTTTTTTTAAAACTAAATAAGCTTATAAAAGCTTATACAAAGAACCAAATGGAAAAATAAAGTTGTAAACAACTTAAACAAACTCAAATAAGCACAAAATGACCAATAAGCACAAAGGATTAAGCTTATTCTGCAAAATAAGCAAATCCAAAACACCACAGACCCAAAACAGCCTTGGAAGGCTATTTGCAACCTATGTGGAGCCCACAAATAAGCTCAAGGATCAAAAAGAGCTTTTGATCCTAAAAGCTCACCTGGCAAGCATCAAAATAAGCCAAAAAGCAAAGCTTTTGGCTCACTAATGAGCTTTTGGGAAGCTTATGAAAATTGGGTAAACACTGAGTATAATGGAATACTCAGTGAAATGAGGAAAGCTAATGGCTTATTGCAGCCCTATCAAATAAGTTTGAAATTGAGAAATAAGCACTGGAATAAGGAGTTGGGTTGCTTGGCTTCTCAGAGAACCAAAAATCACAAGCTAAGCTCAAGAAATGAGCTTTTGATGAGCTTGTGAAAATTACCAAGTACACTGATCACTCAGTGAAATGGTTTGATTTTTGCAAACATGTTAAGCAATTTTAAGCAATCCAAATAAGCTGAAATGGCAAATAAGCACTTAAATCCAATAACTAGCCACAAGGGCTTCTCAAAACAACAAATTGCACAAACAAATAAGCACTGAGGAAGCTTATGCAGGCTTATGAAATTGGATACCACAACTGTGCACAGGGCACTTTTTAGAAAAACAAGCCAATAAGATAAGCCAAATAAGCAGATAAACTTAACTAAGAAAAATAACTAAAAATACTATGATAAAGACAAGCAACAAAAGATTAATTATCCAAAAGAACTAAGCATAAAACTTAAAATTAAACCCTACACAAAATTATCTATTTTATTCAAAAACTGCATACATGAAATTTGACTTTTTAAGATTACATGCTATTTTGACTTTTATGAGTTTTGATTTGATCCTAATGACTGAAAATGATGTTTTAGGCTATATAGGAACTAGTTCAAGTGATCCTAACAACTTATGCACTAGAATTCATGATCAAACAACAATACATCCACACAGTTAACTCACAAATTGGATTTGTGAGTGATTTTGACTTTTATTCAAATGAGTACTGGATTTTATGGTTTGTATGAACTAATATTGCCTAAGTGAACATGAAACAACAAAGAACAACATACAATACACCCTGGATACCAATTATCACAGCAAATCCAAACAATCCTCTCAGATTGTGAAAATGAGATTTTCAAAACAAATGAAAGATTTAAACCACAAGATTGATTCCAAACTGTTTAACCACTAATATTGAACACAATCAAGCACATAAACAACACTTATAACAACAAGAACACAAGAATCCAATTTCCACTATTTTCACAGTGAAAATGAATTATTTAGCAACTATGAATTCCAATGAACAAGACCACTATTTTAAGCACTAAACTAACATAACAACACCAAATAAGCATAGAACAACCATAGTTAAGCAATAATAAGCATATGAACAGTGAAATGCCAAAAATGGTGAAATTGCTTACAATTGAATCCAGGCCAAATGATGAGAACCAAGAACCAATCCTATAGCTTACCACTAAGCACTACAACCCAGAGCAATCAAGAATTCACCATGGATCATCTTCAATCTTCATGTAGACTGATTTTTGATTTTTCACTGATTTTTTGTATTTTTTGTATTTTTTGCTTTCTGATACTAACTTGAGTTTTATGGTTTCTAAAAGCTTTTAGAAGCTTTATGGGAGCTTATATGAGCTTATTAAGTCCATGAAACACTATCACAACCACAATTCAAGGTTTTCACACTTGAAAGGGACAATATCAAAGCAATAAGAACATTATAACATAAATATTGAAATTAAGACTGGAAATATAATGAAGAACAATAGAAAATGATAATAAAAGTGCTTGGAATTAATAAAACAGAGAATTATAAGTTTTTAACATTAAACAAAATACAATTAAGCTAAATTATCTAGATAGATTTTTTTCTCTTCCTTCTTCTTCCTTATATAGGCTTCAAAGACACTCCACTTGCACCTCTAGACATATCCCACTTCAATCCTAGCCATTGGATGGCCTCAATTTAATCCTAGCCATTTGTTTCATTTTGGCGGGAAAGTTAGTTGTTGACTTTTAGTCAACAATAGTGGGTTAGGCTTTAATTGTTGCGTTTTTAGAGGAGTGTTATGATGGGTTTGGGTGGTGGAAGTGACGGGCAAGTAGGGGGAAACAGTGGAAGCAGGAGGTGGAGGATGGTGGTGGTGTTGAGGTGTGAACGGAGGAAGGGAGAAAGGGGGTGTTTAAATTTTGGGCTTGTGGGTTGGGCCTGGGAAAAGAAAAAGAAAAAGAAAAAAGGGCCGGGGTTTGGTTATGGGTTTATGGATTTGGATTTTGGGTTTTATAAGTGTAAAGGGCCGTTTGGTTTGTATAAATTCACAAGGACCAATAGTGTAATTTCTGCAATTTTGAGGGACCTGTTATGTAAATTTTCCAAAGATAATATAAGGACCAAACTTGCCAATGTTTAATAATCCAAGGACCAAAGTTGAAAATTTCCATTTTTATAAACCCTAGGGACCTTTTATGTAATTTTGGATTTTGAGGGACTAAATATATAAATTCCCAAAAGTTATTCAAAATGTTCCAAATTGTCAATTATGAATAGTACAAGGGTATTTTATGTTAAATTCCAAGTTTTGAATACCCAGGGACTAATTTTGCCATTTTTTGAAACGGGAGGGGTAAGAATTGCCAATTTGTGTAAACTTTTGTCCAGGGACTATTTGTGAATAAGTTTGACTTCCCAAGGACTAAAGTTGACTTTTTATTCATTTGAAACTTTCAGGGACTAGTTTTGCCAATTTATGAAAGTTGAGGGACTGAAACTGCCAATTATGCAATTTTCATGTTTTTCATTTGTTTTTACACATTTTGCATCTAAGACATATAAAACACAACCCTGGGATATTTTCCAGTATTTTGATGCATATTTGAGTGTTTTTGTATGTTTTGGCAGTTTAAATGGTACCAAAATGATGAGTATTTACACACTTATCAATCCCCCACACTAAACTATTGCTAGTCCCTAGCAATCTTTTATGAAAAATTTAATGGATTTTATGTCTCTTTACCAAAAGCCATTACTTTTGGAGTAGGCAAGTGTTTAGGTTCAAGTAAGAACTTTGGTACACTTGATAACCAAATGATTTTGAGCAAATCATCAGCTGTCAACGGATTTGATAAGTCTTTACCAGAAGCCGTTTGCTTCTGGACTAGCCAACTCTTGATGGAATAGTCAACATCTTGGTGAGCTGATTACTAATTATGGTTTTTCCACTGCCTTTACCACAAGCCATAATCTTGTGGGCTAGCCAACTCTTCACTATTCAAAAGATATGGTGAGATGAATACCATACAATTTTTTGCAAATTGCAAGCCATCAACGGATTTGAGATATCTTTACCAAGAGCCGTTTGCTCCTGGATTAGCCAGTCCTTTTGTTTTTTAGACAAGGTGGACTGATTACCACAAAAAAAATTTTATAGCATTTCTAAGTGTGAGAAAACTTTAAATTTTGATCAAATGGGGGTGCTTGATGGAACATGTGTTTGAATTCGTGAGAATTCCCCCCCACACTTAGAAATGAATATTGCCCTCAATATTCAAAGCACCGGGTATTAAACCAATACTTAGAACGTAAGAAGGTAATATTAACAGAAACTTTCAGGGACTAGTTTTGTCAATTTGTGAAAGTTGAGGGACTGAAACTGCCAATTATGCAAACTTTGCATGTTTTTCATTTGTTTTTACACATTTTGCATCTAAGACATATAAAACACAACCCTGGGATATTTGTTAGGTCACCATATTATTGCATAAACAACCAAAGATAGAAAGATAAAGAAGAAACTAGAAGAGAGAAGAAGAGTGTGGAAGGAACTCAATAATATGAAGTAATGAAATATGTTATTGCATAAGAGAACCAACAAGCCCTAATGAGGGCATTACATTGTATTTATAGGAAGTCCAAGAGGCACTAGTTACTTCTACTATTTTACCATTTCACCCCTTGGACTTTTACATATCATGAAATTACATCATAAACTTTCATAACTAAATGATTAAATGTAAAACATAATAAGTCTAATATAGCAACCTATTACAAACTAATGACCGACACTTTGTAAGCGTGAAACGTGTTCCTAACAATCTCCCCCTAAGGGTCGGTAATCAATGTTGAATGGTTGCTCGACGTCATCTTCTTGTTCTTTACTTTTGAACTTTTGTAATTTCTGGACGTCTCAAAATCGGTTAGATTAGACAAAAATTCTTTGCTCATCAAACTTTGTTCCTTGTTGTTGAATTGATGCATATGATGTAGAAATCCGCCTTTGGTCACTCCTTCGTCTCCAATGATGGTTCGCCATTCCAACATGCTCATACGTCTTTGAACTTTGTGATTAGTACTTGTGTAATTCCCGTTCATTAAGTAAGATCTTTGTCATAAGACTTTGTAGATTCCTTTGACGTTGAATCTTTCTTTAACTTTGAGTAACTTTGATCTTTCTTTGACTTTCTATAACTTAGAACTTTTAGGGAAGCCTTTGACGTAAGTATGAGCATGTGGAATCATGTGTTGGTGGTGAAGTTCCTGCAAGAAAATGGTTAGTAATAAGCAACCGGCACTTACAAGTGAGAAACAGAATTTTTCACCCTCAAAATGTGGTTACTCCTTCTGCCCCTCACCATGGCCGTTCCTAATCGGATGCCCCCGAAAGGGCTAACTCAGAAAATACCGGAGTACCCCAACGATTAGGTGAGTCGTTCGAGATCACCCTATGACTGTAGACCATCCGGCACTTACAGGTTTGGAGTTAGAATCGGTCAACAGCATAGTGTGAAGACTCCTTCTAATCCTTACCAAGGCCGTTCCTAATCGGATGCCCCCGAGAGGGCTTACACTGACATACATACGTACACCAACGATTAAGTGAGCCGCTGGAGATCACCCCGCGACTATAGAACGCATACGGAACATCACCGAACACACCAAGCGTAACCCACAAGGAGTTACCGAAGTGACCTGCTGTCAGGGCTGTTTGATGTTGACCCTGGCAGGATTTCCGTTCAATCATTGAGAAAACACTTAGGTGAATCCTCTCATAAACGTTCTCGGCAGATTGCTAAGATCTGCGTAGGACTCGATAATTTACAACTGGCGTCCATTGATGTAGAAAAACCAGTGTAAGAAGACTAAGTGTTCCTAAGAGATCTTTGATGAATCTCGAGGCTCTAGACTCGATTAGTGCACCTATGGTTTCCTATGCGGAGAATGGGGCAGGGTCTCCTGTTTCAATATCAACTAACTCTAAGAGAAAGTCGATAGATTATACCGGTTCCCCGTGAGAATGAAACAAGTATCTTTTGAGAGATAACTGAGTGGCTAGAAGGTTTAGTGCATTGCGTCACTGGGTCCATGACGTCTTATCTTCAATACCGATGTTACTTTTGTTACAATCAGTAGAAGATGAGGTATACCCGGTGTCTGCCCTAAGGTTGAACATATGGAGGGCTCATTTCTTTTCACCCTTTTCTTTACTTTTCTTTTTCAGTCTTCAACCCCTTCTTTCTCCTTTCATTCATACCCCTTCTTTTGTATCAAACCTAAGGACTTCTATTTCTAAACTATGGGAGTTGTCCTTGGGTAGATCCCTCCGGCTCTGGCGGATCATAGGACATATTTCCTAACCTTAACCACCTTATAACTCCATGTTGCCATAAAACCATTTGCTGAAAATCTCTCGAAGTGTTTTATGAGTATAAAACACATTTGGTTAACACCTCGAGAGTTTTACTTTTTCAGAAATACTCCCCCTTCACATGTGCTAGTCATTGTTTAAGATAAATTTGCACATGCAGGGAAGAGTGGGCACTTTTTAGAATTGATCTACTCTTAATAGACTTGTACCCGAGGGACACGTTTACGTTGCTAGTTAAAGGGATCCATTATCAGCTTTTAGGTGATAACTAGCCCTAATAACTAATTTGATGTTGTTAACATTCCTCAAAGAGGAAGTTAGACCCGTCATAGTACTTATCTACTAAGAGTTTCTCGAAACGGTACAATCTATTCAGACAAGTCCTTATAGGACAAGTCTTTTCGATTACTGACATTTGTTGTTTCGTCAATTCTTGGGTGATATCTGAGTCGAGCTCACATGAGATTCTTTTACTTATCTTCATATTTTGATCACTTTTAACTTTTCTCCCCCTCAAAAATAGCATATCAAATGATATTTTTGAAAACTTTTGATTAAAATATGCCTTTTTGACTCTTACGGGGAGAATTTAACAAGAACAACGTGATTGTAAGCAAAGATGTTTTCCAAGTACTCCCCCTCAAATGTTGCATAAAATTTTGAAGGTTTTAAATTTTCGAGGGAATACTTGTTCTTTTGAGCAGAATTATGAAAAAATTGAAAATTTGATTAATTCTACTCAAAAGTAAGAAGCCTTCGCTCCTTATATGAGGATTGAGGCACTGAAGCGTACCTCAGGGTCCTTTCTTTACAAGTTCGGGTTGTGCACTGTTATATGTGCACAAACCATAATGAATGAAGAAATGAAAATGATATATAACATTCAGAATACCATATGACAGATTCACAATGGAGGCTGATCAGGACGACGATATGTGAGGATGTTCGGTATGGCTTTCCGTGCTCCTATCAAGCTTTCCAAAGTTCGAACATGATGTCGGAATCTTAATCGTTGTTTGATGATGTCGATGAATTTCCGAGCTTCACGTTGATCCCCATGCACCCAGCCTACGTCCAATCCTTCTTTCTGCTTTGTCAACTTATCATAAGAGCAGGTAGGATCATCCTGAGAGTTACGTCTCCAAACTTCATAGTCTCCTCGTATCTCATAAAATTGATGCTTCCTTGCGATGGAAATGCGACCCCAAATGGTTTCTTGTTAAAGGTGTAGGGTCTCATTTCATGGATGCCAGGAGTCTTATCTTCTGGTGCGATAACTTTCGGCTCTTAACTGAACATCTTCAACTCTTGCTCGAATAAGTCTTTGACGAACGAAGAGAAGAAGGGAGTTGATGAAGTCATATTGAAGGCTGCCGAGCAGATTCTGAACTCTTCCTTGAAGCTTAAGAACGTACATGTCTTCGATGTCGTTCGGGTTCAATTTGTGAAAGTCTGCTTCGCTGAATGAGTACAACTTGTCATCACTACGTCGAACTACAATCTTTTCGAGAAAGTTGTATCCGTATCTCTTTTTTGTGTCAGGGATGTCTGTGATGGCGAGAATCCGGTCTTCACGGTAAACTGTGCTTTTTGACTTGCAGGATGCCAGTTTCCACTTATAAAACCATCTTCTCATCTCGGGCCAGTGAAGTGTACCCAATGCAGCTTCATCATTATACTTGGAAACCGTAGTACAATACAAACCTCTCATCTGTTCATGCAAGTTATCTAGTAGATACGAAGCGGCTTTGAACTTTGTGAGAGACGAAGCATACCGATGATCAGGATCAGAGTTGCCGTGGATCAAGTACTTCAGATCTTTGTTGAAGAAGTATTCTTTTGGGATTCTCGGAAATTCTGGAGTACCGAGAAGAGGTAACGGCTGTGTAAAATCTTGAAATTTTAGATCTTCAGGAACTGGAGTGTAGACTCTATCCCAAGCTGGCCTCATTTCCCAATTGATGTTTTCGGACAGTGCTCGGGCAACTTCCTCAACATTGTATTCGAACTCGATCTCATTTGTTGTGCAAATCTTGAATTCTGTGAAGCCTGCCTTTCGAATCTGCATCAGGTCTGATAGTTGAAGTCTCTGGGTCTTCATTACTTTCTTAAGCCGTTTTGTGAACCCAATAATTGATCCTTCAATAGGTGCTTCAGACTCTGGAACATCTGGGTAAGCATCAACCATGTCATCAAACCAGTTGTAAGAAGGAGCTTCTGGATCAATCCATTCAGGAGCAGGAAGGGCTTGAGCATCCTTAGGTGGTTCGTTGACATTGGTTGGAATATCGACACCTTTAAAATGAACATCTTCCATCGGTGCTTCCAACTCAGTCTGAACTTCAGTCTCTTCCATCTGAACATCTCCGGAAGACTGCCTCTGAGGAGTTTCTTTACTCTGATCTGCTTTCTTTCCTGTTGGAGGTCTAGATGAAGATCCATATGATTGTTTTCGCTTTCCTTTTGGTGGCTGATCATCTGGATCTGTGTCATCACGACGTCTCTTTGGCGGTTTAGGAGGTTGGCAGGAATCATCCTTTTGAAAAGCTTTCTTCATAGACTTAATTAAAGCTTTCCAAAGCTCTTCCTCATCAGGGTCATTAACAATTGCTTCCAGTAGCTGACCCTTAAGTTCATCGACGGTTGGTTTGGCTGGCATGGGCTGAATAGTTAGTGGAGTAGTCTGTAAAGTTTGTGACACAATCTCCTTCAAATTTTCTTTGACAAGTTCTTCAAGTGTTCCCGGGAGGTTATCACGAATATACTTTCTGACTTCTCGTGGCACTCTATCCTTGACCGCTTTACCAATGCCATGGTCTTTGAGGTCTTCTAACTGTTATTTCTGTTTATCAAGTTGCGTCTGAAGCTTTTGAACATTGCTGCTTAGGGTTCTCATTGGACCTCGGGTCGATTGTGAAGGAAGTGGTTGTTGCTGTGATGGTTGAGCTTGAGTTGATGTTTCTGGTTGTTTTTGAGTTGGAGCTTTAATAGGGACAATCTGATAATTACTGACTTTGTTGGTACTATCATCATCCGATTCATCCTCTTTGTTTTGTTCATCATTGTCACTTGTTTCATTTTCACTTTCATCATTCTCAGGCTTCTTTTCACTTTCTTCCTGGTCTGATTTCTGTTCTTCTTCCTCATCATCACTATCATCATTATCTGATTTATGAACTTCTTCATTATCAGAAACCTTCACCCTTTCATCACTACTTTCTTCCTGTTCTTGATCTTCTGCATCATCATCACCCGAGTTTGTAGCAGAACTTGAGGAATTTCCGGCTTTATCCGATGTTTCACTTTCTTCATGTGATTCTGATAGAGTTCGAGAGCCAGATTCCTCGGATTCCTCTGATGGCATAATAATTTCGTCTACTTTAGACCCTGAGCCTTGACCTTTCTTTCTTAGGTTTGTCAATCTTTCTTCCTCCGACTGTCTACTCTCCTTCAATGCAACCTTCATTTGTTTTGCTTCCTCTACTTCAGTTAGAGGTGGACTTGCTGCTTTCACAGGAGACTCCATTTCTTTCCCTTTCTCTTCTTTCTTCTTTTTACCAGTTTCTTTTGCAACATCTTCGAGAACTGGTTCATCTGGTTCATCTGAAAGTGTGAGTTTTTCTTTATGTTGACGTGTGACCTTCTTAGTTCTACTCTTTGGCATAGGGAACTTTTTTCCTGTTTCTTTAGAAATCATCCTTTTGGTTGTTGATGTTTTCACACCAACCTTTTGGTTCCTTTCAGCAGCATGGTACACTTTATAAGCACTTGTTTTTCGGATATTAGCAGAAAGCAGCCTATCAGGAATTCTCATTCCTTGCACGGTGGTGTTAGTTGGTTGAATTCGAGCAGACGTGAACATTTGATCCATGTTTGGTTGGTGTTGTTTGTCATCAGTTCTGGAATCAATGTCGGAATGAGTTTGGTGAACCGATAGAATGGTATTTTCTTATCTGTTACTCTTTGGACTTGTGCAGATTGAAAGATCATGTCTTCCCAGATCAGTTGTGCATAGTCAAGACTTGCATTCTTCACAAACCCCCAAAAGAATTGAAGGAATTCAAGTGATGGGTGTTCATGCCCAGTTTGCTTTCCTGTTATAGAGTTGGTGAGTATGGCGTAGAGTGTGTGCCAAGGTTGTGGTATGTATATGCGGTTAATGGAAGAGATGTTGGTGATTTTGACTTCAGATTCATCATACCCTAAATCCCGAAGGAATTTGACAACCTCAGACTGTGATGGTGGTAGAGAAAATTTCTTCACCTCTTTGGATCCTTCATTGGGAAGACCCAAAACCGTTCTAAGAGTATCCACCTGAAACCAAATATCTCTGCTGTCAATGCGTACTTTTATAGTTTTACGGTCCTGACTGACTTCAAAATCCTTCCAGAATTGAATCATGTATACTTCAGGTACTGTGCATGTTTCTGTGAGGAGTCGGTTCATAGAGTGGTTTCGTAGGATTTCGACGATGATTTCACATGTGGCATGGCATTGAATCTTGTCAAAATCCACCTTCAGGTTTGATTTTCCAATATCTCTTTCATCTCCGTGAATCAGCTCGTGTCTGGGTGTTGGTGTACGAGACATATTTGTGCCTGAGATAAAACAACACAAGCAACAATGTACATGTGGAAAAGTTATCGTTAGTTAAACATCCTACATGCACTAGTAACTCTTACACATCTCCTAAGACTCGAACCAAACAATTTCCATACTTGCTATGTTTTGAAAAAATTTCGGCAGAGTTTCTTTTCATATAAGTGACAAAGTAGAACCCATACTGTGATGGTTCTAGTCTTTTCTCCTTACTCGGAGTGAAAAAACATTCATAGCAAGCACGTGAATACCCAACAGATAGCATACTATACAAATTATGAATCAATAGACCATATACGCTATCATCCACACAAACTATTCACTATACTCGCAACATACATCATTCCATACTAGCAAATATTATGAACCATACTCGCAACCTATTATGGACCATACTCGCAATCAATTATGGACCATACTCGCAAACAATAATGGATCATACTCGCAAACAATAATAGACCATACTCGCAATCTAATATGGGCCATACTCGCAAACTGTTTACATTCATACTCGCAAAGATTTGAGTCTCATACTCGCAAAGTTAAAAAGGTCTCATACTCGCAAAGCTTTAATAAAAAACTCATACTCGCAATGTTCAAGAACTCATACTCGCAAAGCTTAACACAATTTCATACTCGCAAAGTATAACAAATTTCATACTCGCAAAATAAAAAATTCTCATACTCGCAAACAGTTTTGAGTCATACTCGCAAAATTGGACATCATACTCGCAAAAGAACAGTCACACTCGCAATTCAAACTTGATTTAGCACACAACTTTAATTCTAGATGTTCTACATGCAACGAATTATCATTCTAACATATAAGAGAAGCATGTATCAACAATCTAAAACACTTTTAGGGCTAGACCAAATATTCACAAAGTGAGCTATGGCTCGCGACCCATATCAACCAAATTAAGTCCCCCACATCAAGCCAATGAATTAGAAGCCACACGAAAGGTATCACATGTCTCATTATGAGGTACCCGTACGGCTTATGACACTTAATTAGCACAAAACATCATCTAGCAAGAATACCCAAATTTTAAGCCCTAATTGAAATTTTTCGAGCAGATTTCTTGTAAGCAATGATATAAACATGTAATGTGATAGATTAGACTTACAATTAGTTGAAAATCTTTGCAAGAAAAACAATCGAGGTCTTGTAAAATTTTGGCAGCGTTTGGTGTGTGTGTGAAGTGATACAGAAAACGTTTGAAAGCAAGAAGCTAATATAGGTTTTGATATCTTTCGAAAATTACACATATAGTCCCTGTTCTTAGTAACTTTTTCAGTAGTGCAATATTGGTCCTTGTAGTTTTAATAAACTTTTTGCGAACATAACACGCGACTTACCATGAGCCGTTAGAATTAAGATTTAAAAGATTTTAATTAACCTTTTGGCTCAATGGTTCGTCGGGAAAGGTTTTGATGAATCAAATAACGATGATGAGAAAATTTGAAGACGAGAAGAAAAAATTTCTCCCCCTCAAGATATGCTTACGATAAATATTGAAAACGTTTGAGAAAACATATCTTGAAGTCGTGAAAAGAAGTGTATTTTATTTATTTATTTATTTTTTTTAAGGAAATAAAAAAATTAAAGACAAAAATCTTTTTGTGTTTTTTTTTTAAAGTTTTGTAAATTTTGTATTTTGTTTTTGAAATAGTATTTACAAAGATGTTTTTTTGATGTTGACTCCATTAGTTGTTTGTTAGAAAAGAATTTAAATCTTCGGGAGTCAAACATCGCATACCAATTTGGTGAACCAGTTCAGCAAACCTTGTTGGAGCAAGGGCTTTTGTGAACAAGTCCGCCAACTGGTATTCGGTACCCACAAAATATAATTCCACCGTACCCTGTTCAACGTGATCTTTAATAAAATGATACCGTAAGGCGATATGCTTGGATTTGGAGTGAAGGACGGTGTTACATGAGATGGCAATTGCACTTTTGGAGTCACAATAGATCGGGATCTTGTTGAATGTGTAGCCATAGTCTTGCAGCTGTGATCTCATCCAAATGACTTGACCACAGAACGCAGACATGGCTACATATTCAGCCTCCGTAGATGAAAGTGACGTGCAATCCTGCTTCTTTGACTGCCATGAAACCAGCTTATCACCAAAAATACATCATTCCATACTAGCAAATATTATGAACCATACTCGCAACCTATTATGGACCATACTCGCAATCAATTATGGACCATACTCGCAAAAAATAATGGATCATACTCGCAAACAATAATAGACCATACTCGCAATCTAATATGGGCCATACTCGCAAACTGTTTACATTCATACTCGCAAAGATTTGAGTCTCATACTCGCAAAGTTAAAAAGGTCTCATACTCGCAAAGCTTTAATAAAAAAACTCATACTCGCAATGTTCAAGAACTCATACTCGCAAAGCTTAACACAATTTCATACTCGCAAAGTATAACAAATTTCATACTCGTAAAATAAAAAATTCTCATACTCGCAAACAGTTTTGAGTCATACTCGCAAAATTGGACATCATACTCGCAAAAGAACAGTCATACTCGCAATTCAAACTTGATTTAGCACACAACTTTAATTCTAGATGTTCTACATGCAACGAATTATCATTCTAACATATAAGAGAAGCATGTATCAACAATCTAAAACACTTTTAGGGCTAGACCAAATATTCACAAAGTGAGCTATGGCTCGCGACCCATATAAACCAAATTAAGTCCCCCACATCAAGCCAATGAATTAGAAGCCACACGAAAGGTATCACATGTCTCATTATGAGGTACCCGTACGGCTTATGACACTTAATTAGCACAAAACATCATCTAGCAAGAATACCCAAATTTCAAGCCCTAATTGAATTTTTTCGAGCAGATTTCTTGTAAGCAATGATATAAACATGTAATGTGATAAATTAGACTTACAATTAGTTGAAAATCTTTACAAGAAAAACAATCGAGGTCTTGTAAAATTTTGGCAGCGTTTGGTGTGTGTGTGAAGTGATACAGAAAGCGTTTGAAAGCAAGAAGCTAATATAGGTTTTGATATCTTTCGAAAATTACACATATAGTCCCTGTTCTTAGTAACTTTTTCAGTAGTGCAATATTGGTCCTTGTAGTTTTAATAAACTTTTTGCGAACATAACACGCGACTTACCATGAGCCGTTAGAATTAAGATTTAAAAGATTTTAATTAACCTTTTGGCTCAATGGTTCATCGGGAAAGGTTTTGATGAATCAAATAACGATGATGAGAAAATTTGAAGACGAGAAGAAAAAATTTCTCCCCCTCAAGATATGCTTACGATAAATTGAAAACGTTTGAGAAAACATATCTTGAAGTCGTGAAAACGTTTGAGAAAACATATCTTGAAGATATGCTTACGATAAATTGAAAAGTTTTGTAAATTTTGTATTTTGTTTTTGAAATAGTATTTACAAAGATGTTTTTGATGTTGACTCCATTAGTTGTTTGTTAGAAAAGAATTTAAATCTTCGGGAGTCAAACATCGCATACCAATTTGGTGAACCAGTTCAGCAAACCTTGTTGGAGCAAGGGCTTTTGTGAACAAGTCCGCCAACTGGTATTCGGTACCCACAAAATATAATTCCACCGTACCCTGTTCAACATGATCTTTAATAAAATGATACCGTAAGGCGATATGCTTGGATTTGGAGTGAAGGACGGTGTTACATGAGATGGCAATTGCACTTTTGGAGTCACAATAGATCGGGATCTTGTTGAATGTGTAGCCATAGTCTTGCAGCTGTGATCTCATCCAAATGACTTGAGCACAGCACGCAGACATGGCTACATATTCAGCCTCCGTAGATGAAAGTGACGTGCAATCCTGCTTCTTTGACTGCCATGAAACAAGCTTATCACCGAGAAACTGAAGACCGCCAGATGTACTTTTTCGTGTGTCTAGGCACCCTGCATGATCAGCATCTGAAAAGGCGATTAGTTCAAAACCAGAATCCTTCGGATACCAGATCCCCAAGTTAATGGTTCCCTTTATGTATCGAAGGATTCTTTTAGCCTCAGAGAGGTGTCGCTCAGTTGGTTTAGACTGATAGCGAGAGCACATATACACGGCAAACACAATATCTGGTCTGCTGGATGTGAGATACATGAGTGACCCAATAATACTTCGGTATTTTGTAGGGTCAACAGGTTTCCCATTTGGGTCAGCATCCAGCTTAGTTTGATAATTCATGGGTGTCGAATAAGTATCACAGCTGGTCATTCCATGTTTCTTAATAATTTCAAGAGCATATTTGGACTGGTTTATAAAAATACCACGGGGTGATTGATGAACTTGTAGTCCTAAGAAGAACGAAAGTTCACCGATCATGGACATTTCAAAATTTGTTTTCATTAATTTTGCGAAAGCATTTGAATATTTCTTATGCGTAGAAGCAAAAATAATGTCATCTACGTAAATTTGAACCATTAAAACGTCCTCCCCGTGTTTTTGAATAAACAATGTAGAATCAACCGTTCCTTTAGAAAAGTTATGTGCCAAAAGAAATGTGGACAGTTCATCGTACCATGCCCTTGGAGCTTGTTTCAGGCCATAAAGTGCTTTCTTAAGTCGGTACACATGGTTTGGATGGTCAGGGTCGACGAAACCTTCTGGTTGACTCACGTAGACCACCTCACGAAGTTTGCCATTCAGAAAAGCCGTTTTGACATCCATCTGATAGACGACCATATTTTTGTGTGCCGCATAAGCCAAAAACATTCGAACAGCCTCAATTCGAGCCACTGGAGCAAACGATTCCTCAAAGTCAATTCCTTCTTCCTGAAAGTATCCTTTTGAAACCAGGCGGGATTTGTTACGAATCACTGTTCCTTCAGCATCTAACTTATTCTTCCATATCCACTTCAGCCCGATGACATAATCTCCGTCTGGTCTTTCAACTAACTCCCAAACCTCTAGCCTTTTGAATTGTTCGATCTCTTCTTGCATGGATTCAATCCAATTATCGTAGGTTAAGGCTTCTTTGATGTTTTTGGGTTCAGCATTAGACACGGTAAGTGCATAAATACAATTTTCAGCATCGGTGTAGAGTTTACGTCGAGTCATGACTGGTGCGGTTGGATGACCAATGATATTGACTAAAGGGTGATCCTTTGTCCATTTATGAGTTGCAGGGTGGTGTTGATAAAAAGTTTGCATGTTGGTAGGTTCCAAATTGCGTGTAGATGATTCAGCAATCTCTTCATAAGTGGGGACTGGTGCGAAGGGATTAAAGAACGCATTTGGATCATACTCAACAGGATTGGGTACTTGTGGTGGAGTCAGATCTTCAGCTGTTTTGTCATTAGTGGAAACGGTTTGTTCTTCTGTAGTTGGTGATTCCATTTGTGGTGCATCATTTTCTATAGTTGTGGTTGTAGTTGAAGATGTATCAGGTGTAGCTCGGTCAACGAGAGGAGCAGCGGAATTGGTGGACACATCTGAAGCACGCGGAGCAAAGGTATCATCAAACAGTGGAGCAAACAATGTTTCCAGTTCTTTACGGGTGAGTGACAACGGATCAGTTGAAGAATCTGGGAAGTTAAGACGGTTGGTTGCGGGTCCTAAGCTGTTTTGCTCAGAAGCCATGTCAGATAGTTCATCGAAATTAGCATGGATTGTCTCTTGGATTTCTCTTGTGCGGCGATTGTAGATTCGGAAACCTTTGGAGTGCTCACAGTACCCTATGAAAATTCCAATGTCGGCTTTGGCTTTGAGCTTACCAAGATCATCACGATCATTGTGAGGGTAACAGAGAGCCCCGAAGACATGAAAGTGCTGAACATTTGGTTTGCGTTTGTGAACAAGCTAATAAGGAGTTTTGTTGTGGCGTTTATTGATCATGCAACGATTCTGTGTATAACAAGCAGTTGAAACAGCTTCAGCCCATAAGAAATCTGGTAATTGAGCGTTTATAAGCATTGTCCTTGCAGCTTCCACAAGTGTTCGGTTACGACGTTTGACAACCCCATTCTGTTCAGGACATCTTGCTATCGACGTTTGATGCTCAATTCCCACTTTCTCAATGTAATCTCGAAGAATCTGATTCTTAAACACAGTTCCATTGTCTGTTCTGACGATTCTGACGGTGTTACGCAGTTGGACCTTAATCTTGGTGAGAAAGGTGATGATCATTGATGGGGCTTGATCTTTGCTACGTAAGAAGTAAACCCAAGTCCATTTAGAATAGTCATCAACAATTACTAATATGTAGCGTTTTCCATTGATCGTTTGCACACGCATTGGGCCACATAAATCCATATGGAGTAAGTGAAGAACATGTTTTGAGCTTGATTCAGCAATAGAATTAAAGTGTGCTCGCTTGCTCTTTCCTTGTTCACATGCCGGACATAAGTGATCTTTTGAGTAGCGAAACCGAGGAAGACCTTCAACAAGCTTATGACGAGCAAGATCCGTCATTGTTTTGAAGTTCAGGTGAGACATACGCTTGTGCCATAACCATGATTTTGTTGAAGTTGCTTTGGAAAGAAGACAGATCGGAGAGGTAGCAATCATATCGGATAACGAAATAGTGTATAGACCTTTTGCACGTTTACCGAACATAAGATTGTTGCCTTGAAGATCACGAACAAAACAAGTTTTCTCCCGAAAAGCTACTTCCAAATCTCCATCGCAAAATTGACCGACTGAGAAACGATTATGTCCAAGTCCTTCGACATAATAAACCCGACTGATTTCGATGTTCCCTATGACATAATCTCCATAGCCCATGA
The DNA here is from genome assembly GCA_014162995.1 of Artemisia annua. Classification (NCBI taxonomy): domain Eukaryota; kingdom Viridiplantae; phylum Streptophyta; class Magnoliopsida; order Asterales; family Asteraceae; genus Artemisia; species Artemisia annua. Next base: position 51,033 of record LBNU01025227.1, read on the forward strand.
TAGCAGCGAAATGATCATTCCCAAACCTGACAGTGCCGATGAACTTTGAAACAAAGTTTTTTAACATTTTGAGGTTCCCTGTCATGTGTCGGGAACAGCCGCTATCAACAATCCAAAGTACAAGTTGCACCACCTGCATCAGAAGAATAAGACAAAGGTGGACCAATGATCACATTGGAACCCGAAGAAGAAGTGGGTTCCGATGGGTTAGAAACACACGAATTAATAACTTTAGGTATCCATTTAAAACTAGGTTTCCTTTGTAACCATTGTTGCCATAGCCAACTAGATTTAGCTTTCTTCTTAGTGAAAGCAGTAGGGGTTTCAACTTTCCTATTAGATGTTTGAGCAATGGGTGTATCTAAGGCAGCATTAGAAACTACACTCGGCTTTCTACCTAGCACAGACTTAGAAGCAATAGGGGGCCTTTTAGAAATGCCAGTGTTATGTTTCTGTTTACGATTAAGGAGAGTATTAGCAACACATTTGGTGTGATCACCAGACAACATATTTTTTCGACAAAACACACAAGATGCATTAAACGGAGAAACATTCAAGGGTTCAGCATTCGTTACATATTGATTCAAATTACAGACAGATAAATCAGAATCTAAAACATTAGCAACATGCATTTTATTCAAAGTCCTAGTGTGATCTTCTACTGCTGAGGTCTCTAGAGGTCCACTTTTACGTTTCCAGATCCTATTCTTCTTGTTAAGTCTTTTTCTCTTTGACCTGCTAACTTTAGTAGTGGTAACTAGTCCTGTAGAAGTTGAAGCAATCACATTAGAATTCTGAGAGTGTATTTGTCTAGGGGATGTGTCGATGTTACACATTCCTGGAGCAATCACATTAGTGTTAACTGATTTTCCTTTCTCAAGTGTCTTGAGCTTCTCCTTTAACTCAATGATGATGTGCTGTTTTTCTTGAATGACACATTCGAGCTGTTTGTTAGACTGAAAATAAGCATTGCGATGTTGTTCCCATTCAGCATTTTCAATTTTCAAATTTGCAATTTCTTTTTCGTACTTTAAGATTTGATTTTGTAAAACGGCATTTGCTTTGTCAAGGGACGATGAATTAACATTGTTTTGCAATTTTAATTCAAAATCTAGACTCTGAGATTGACACCATTCGAGCTTATATTTCAGTTGACAAATTTCTTTTGAAAGTAAACTTTGCACATCATCACTGTGTTTCGAGAGAGCCTCATTTTCATATTTTAATTTCTCAATTTCATCTTTTAACAACTCATTTTCAGTTTTGTGATCATCAACAAGTGCAGAGGTACCAGATTCATACAAGGCATTCATAATCACGGACAATATATCAGCATTAAGAACAAATTCTAAGTGTGGGGGAGTGGCCGTCCCCTGCAGCTGTTTTCAATAAATGTATATAAATCTCTTAAAAAAAATGTGTATGATTGTCTGAATAATATAAATAAAGTGAAAAATCCAAATTCTGCAGTTAGCTTAGAATATTGTCTTGCTTTCCGTTCGAAGATTCGGCATAATAGCCGGGACTTTGAATATTGAGGACAATATTCAATTCTAAGTGTGGGGGGGAAATTCTAGCGAATTTTATCACATTATATTATCTAGTACCCCCGTTTTTGGCCAAAATTTTTCAAAAATTTTTCACTTTATTTCAAAATTTTTGTGGTTATCAGTCCACCATGTCTAACCGACAAAAGGATTGGCTAATCCAGGAGCAAACGGCTCTTGGTAAAGATATCTCAAATCCGTTTACGGCTGACAATTTGCCAAAAATTGTATGGTAATCGACTCACCATATCTTATAGTGAAGAGTTGGCTAGCCCGCAAGATTATGGCTTGTGGTAAAGGCGTTGGAAAAAAACCATAATTGGTAATCAGCTCACCAAAGATGATAACTATGTTATATCTAAGAGTTGGCTAGTCCAGAAGCAAACGGCTTCTGGTAAAGACTAACCAAATCCGTTGAAAGCTGGTGGTTTGCTCAAAATCACACGGTTATCGGTGTACCATGGTTCTTACTTGAACTTAAACATTCGGCTACTCCAGAAGTGATGGCTTTTGGAAAAGAGACTTAAAATCCATCAAGTCTTCATAAAATATTGCTAGGGACTAGCAATAGTTTAGTGTGGGGGATTGATGAGTGCGCAAACACTCATCATTTTTGGTCAAATCTGAAACGCAAAACATCTGAAAACACGCAAAAATGCATCAAAATGATGAAAATACCCAAGGATCGTGTTTTATGTGTCTCAAATGCAAAATGTTTAAAAACAAATGAAAAACGAACAAAGTTTGCATAATTGGCAGTTTCAGTCCCCCAACTTTCAAAGATTGGCAAAACTAGTCCCTGGAATCCAAAAATTGTGGAGTTTTATCATTCAAGGTCCCTGAAATATTTTAA
>LBNU01025227.1:56463-81037 GCA_014162995.1 Artemisia annua
TTGATGATTCGGATAATGAAACTGTCAATGATAACAATGCTCATGTTGAACATCTTGATCCTTCGTCTGGTCCAGATTCAGAACTTCAGTCCCTTCTCATGACTAGTCAATCTCAAAATATTAAATGTCAAGAGCTTAATGCTAGATTGAAAGAGAAAAATGCATTATTAACTAGGGATATTGAGTGCTATAAATTTCAATGCGGAAAAACTTGTTCAACGGGAAAAAGGCTTTGAAGTTGCTTTTCAAAAATCTTCTCTTCACGAAAAAGAATTAGAATATCAAATTGCTAAAATTACGGAGTCTAAAAATAACTTAGCTTCTGTAATGGAAAAACAAGCGTTTGAACACAAACAACAAATTGCACAACTTGATGCAGTCATTTTAAAAACTAAAACTGAGTGGTCAAATTGTCAAGCTTAGTTTAAAGAACATAAACGCAAAACCAGAGAAAAAGTTAAGTCATACGAGATGAGATTGTTGAATTGGAACATAAGCTTAAAGAATTTCAAAATGTTGTATATAAAACTGGTAATTCAGTGACAACAATTCAAAAGTTTTCAGTAAAACGAACAAAAAACAATGGTCACGGCTTTGCAATTGGAAGTGAATCACCATGTTTTTTACGAGTAGCACTCAAAGATATTCCAAAGTTATATAGTGCAGATCATTTCTTTGACAATACTGTTGTTCGTACTGTTGTATATGATTGTGAAGAAGAAAATGAAATTGAAGAAGAGAGTCGATCAAAAATGGAAAATGTTAAATACAATATGCCTTTTGATTACTCTAAAATGCCTCCAATAACGGATATTTTTACCTCTCAAAAAGAGAAATCTGAACAACCATGGTACATTATCAAACCTCAAGAAGTTACTTCTTATGTAGCTCCTATTAAACCAGTGGTGCAAATTAACGGTCCTTTACCAAACAATGAAAAACTTCAACCTCTTCCTACTCGTTGTCGTGTACTTCGGTATTTTGACATGTTTAAGAAAGATATTGAACAATTAGATGAAGCTATAGAACGCAACTCTCAAATAACGGTTTTTACAATTACTACTCCTCATGAGAGAGAAAAAAGAGAAGTGTTTCAAAAACAGTTTTTACCTATTGCTCAACACATGCGTCTATGTGCTAACCACTAGGAACAGGAACTTCAAAAAGAGGTCTCATCTATGATGAGTGTTTTTCAAGAAACTGAACAAGCGATTTTAAAGCAAAAAAGTTGTAATCAATTTTTACAAAAAGAAGCTGATCGACTCTTGGAACATGTTCTCAGTGCTGATATAATTTGTGATTATGAATTCTCTTTATGAATCTGGTACTTCAATGCTTGTTGATGATCACTGTGACGATATTGAGTTGCTGTCTAAACAAATTGAGACATTAAAAGATGAAAACATGAATCTCCGACAACACAATGTTGATGTGCATAACAAACTTTCTAATGAGATTTTTCAACTCAACAAAAAGCTTGAATGGTGTCAAAACCAAAGTCTTGATTTCGAACTGAAAATGCAAAGTCTTAACACTTCCACATCCTTTCAAAAAGAAAATGAGGAATTAAAAAGTCAAATTTCAAAATATGAAAAGGAAATTGCAGAATTGCAAGAAGTTACAGACTATTGGCAAAAGAGTCGAGATAACTATCTCTATTCAAACAGAAAGCTCGAAAGTGAAATTCAAGATAAAAGCACATTATCATTGAGTTGAAAGAGAAAATAATTGAACTTGAAAAAGAAAAATCTGTCAACACTAAAGTAGTTGCACCAGGAATGTACTCATTAGACATAACCAATGTAGAACAACACACTCATAAGTCTAATATGGATCCTTCCACTTCTACAGGAATAGTTGCCACTCCTAGCGTTAGCAGATCCAAGCGTAAACGTATGAAAAGGAAGAATAGGATTTTGCAACGTAGAAGAGAGACACTAGAAGCCTCTGAAGTAGAAGAACACCCTAGGACTTTGAATAATACTCATCTTGCACTAGATTTAGATTCTGATTTGGCAAATTGTAATCCTAATCGTTGTGTAACGAATGATGAACCTTTAAATGCTTTGAATGTTAATGCTTCATGTGTGTTTTGTCGTAAGAGTATGTTATCTGGTGATCATTCTAAATGTGTTGCGAATTCTCTTTTATCTCGTTTTAAGAAACGTACATCAGGCAGGAAATCTAGGCCCACTAATCTTTCAAAATCTGTGCTAGGACTTATGCCTTGTGTAGTTTCTAAGAATGATGTAGTCCACCCACTAGTTGCGAACAATAACCCTAGGAACATGCCATCACTTAGCGAATTCACTAAGAAAAAGGCTAAATCTAGTTGGAATTGGCAACGTTGGTTACAAAGAACACATAACTTTAAATGGATTCCTAAAATTGTTAATATGTGTGCTTCTAACCCAACGGAACCCACAACTTCTTCGGGTTCCACCCTTACCATTGTACCATCGTCGTCTCTTTTATGTGATGCAGGTGGTGCAAATTGTTCTCTGGATTGTTGATAGCGGATGCTCCCGACACATGACAGGCAATCTCAAACTGTTAAGAAACTTTGTCTCAAAGTTCATTGGTACTGTCAGATTCGGGAATGATCATTTCGCTGCAATTATGGGATATGGGGACTATGTCAGTGGGAATATCGAAATTAGTCGTGTTTATTATGTTGAAGGCCTCGGTCACAATCTATTTTCAGTCGGTCAATTTTGTGATGGTGATCTGGAAGTTGCATTCAGGGAGAAAACGTGCTTTGTTCGTGATCTACAAGGAAATGATCTGATGTCCGGCACACGTGGAAACAGTCTTCATACAATTTCAATGACCGCTTCCTCTCCCATTTGTCTACTTTCAAAGGCTGAATCGACAAAATCCTGGTTATGGCACCAACGCATGTCTCATCTCAACTTCAAAACTATGACTGATCTTGCTCGCCATAAACTAGTTGACGGTCTTCCTAGGTTCAGATATGCAAAAGATCACTTATGTCCCGTTTGTGAACAAGGAAAGAGCAAACGTGCACATCTAAGTTCAAAACCAGAACCAAGTACCGATCATGTTCTTCAACTTCTTCATATGGATTTATGTGGCCCAATGCGAGTACAAACGATCAATGGGAAACGATACATTCTTGTGATAGTCGATGACTTCTCCAAATGGACTTGGGTCTACTTTCTTCAAAGCAAAGATCAAGCTCCATCGATGATAATCACCTTTCTCATGAAAATTCAGGTTCAACTTCGCAACACAGTCAGAATCGTAAGAAAAGACAATGGAACTGAATTCAAGAATCAAACTCTTCATGATTACTTTGAGAAAGTTGGAATTGAACATCAAACATCAATTGCACAGACTCCCGAACAAAATGGAGTGGTCGAAAGACGCAACAGAACATTAGTGGAACCGCACGAACGATGCTCATTAATGCTCAATTACCAGATTATCTTTGGGCTGAAGCCGTCTCAACTGCATGTTACACCCAAAATCGTTGCATGATAAATAAACGTCATAAAGTCACACCATATGAAATTGTTCACAAACGAAAGCCTAACATACAACACTTTCATGTATTTGGTTCTCTATGCTATCCAAATAATGATCGTGAGGTTCTTGGAAAACTTAAAGCAAAGGCTGACGTCGGTATCTTCATTGGATATTGTGAAAACTCAAAAGGCTTTCGAATCTACAACCGTCGTACTAGAGAGATTCAGGAGACTATTCATGCTAATTTCGATGAGCTCACAGAAATGGCTTCTGAGCAAAACAGCTTAGGACCCGCAACCAACCGTCTTAACTTTCCAGATTCTTCAGCTAAACCTTTGTCACTAACTCGTAAAGAATTGGAAACATTGTTCTCTCCTTTGTTCGATGATTCATTTGAGACACGTGCACCAGATGTATCCACTAGTTCCACTGCTCAACCTGATAATATTCAAGTACCTGATACAACGGTTACTACAACTACAATAGTAACACCCGATGCACCCCCGACTGAATCACCAACAATAGACGAGCAAACCGCTTCCAACACCGACAACCCAACTGAAGATCTGAATCAATCACAAGTACCCGAACCTGCAAATTATGATCCAAATGCGTTCTTCAATCCGTTTGCTCTGACTCCGAACCTTTCTGATATTGCTGAGTCGTCAACAAGCAACTTGGAATCAACTAATATGCAGCAGTTTCATAACCCTCACCCTTCAACACATCATTGGACTCGTGACCATCCAATCGTCAATATCATTGGTCATCCAACAGCTCCGGTTATGACTAGACAAAAACTTCACTCCGATGCCGAACATTGCATTTATGCTCTAACCGTTTGTCATGAAGAACCTAAAAACATCAAACAAGCTCTCACTTACGACAACTGGATTGAGTCAATGCAAGAGGAATTCAACCAATTCAAACGTCTTGAAGTTTGGGAATTAGTTGAACGACCGGATGGGGTTTATATCATTGGGCTAAAATGGATTTGGAAAAACAAGTTGGACGCAGAAGGCAACATTATTCGTAACAAATCACGTTTGGTAGCTAAATGGTATACTCAGGAGAAAGGAATTGACTTTGAGGAATCTTTCGCATCATTGGCTAGACTTGAAGCTGTTCGAATATTCTTGGCATACGCTGCTCACAAAAACATGGTCGTTTATCAAATGGATGTGAAAACTGCATTTCTGAACGGTCAATTACGTGAGGAGGTATACGTTAGTTAGCCAGATGGATTTGTCGACCCAGAGCACCCGAATCATGTCTACCGACTTAAGAAGGCTCTCTATGGTCTCAAACAAGCCCCCAGGGCGTGGTATGATAAACTTACTGTTTTTTTTCTCGCTAATTCATTCACTAAAGGTTTATTAGATCCAACTTTGTTTATCCAAAAACACGGGGAAGATGTTTTAATTGTGCAAATATATGTCGATGACATTATTTTTGGTTCTACTAATAAAAAGTACTCAAACGCTTTTGCCAGATTAATGAAACAAAATTTTGAAATGTCAATGATGGGTGAACTTACGTTCTTCTTAGGACTACAAGTTCATCAGTCACCCCGTGGAATTTTCCTTAATCAGTCCAAATACGCTCTTGAGATAATTAAGAAACATGGAATGACCAGTTGTGATACTTACAATACCCCTATGGCCAACACAACTAAGTTATATGTGGATCCAAATGGGAAACCAGTTGACCCTACAAAATACCGAAGTATTATTGGGTCACTCATGTATCTCACCGCTAGTAGACCGGATATTGTATTTGCTGTATTTATGTGCTCTCGCTATCAGTCCAGTCCTACTGAACGTCACCTCAATGAGGCTAAGAGAATCCTTCGATACATAAAGGGAACCATTCACTTGGGGATCTGGTATCCGAAGGATTCCGGTTTTGAACTAATAGCTTTTTCAGACGTTGATCATGCAGGGTGTATGGATACACGCAAAAGTACTTCTGGTGGTTTGCAGTTTCTTGGAGATAAACTCGTGTCTTGGCAATCAAAGAAGCAGGATTGCACCTCACTTTCGTCAACAGAAGCTGAATATGTTGCCATGTCTGCCTGTTGTGCACAAGTCATTTGGATGCGTACACGGCTAATGGACTATGGTTACTTATTCAACAAAATTCCGATGTACTGTGACTCGAAAAGTGCGATAGCAATCTCGTGCAACACGGTTCTGCATTTAAAGTCTAAGCACATTGATCTCCGTTATCATTTCATCAAGGAGCATGTTGAAAAGGGTACAATAGAGTTATATTTCGTGGGTACTGAATACCAACTGGCAGATTTGTTCTCAAAACCTTTAGCTCCCTCAAGGTTCGCTGAACTAGTCCACCGGATTGGTATGCGTGTTTGACTCCAGATGATCTAAACTCTTTTCTTGAAAATAATTAACTGAGTCAAATACCAAAACCATTTTTGTACATATTTATCAAAAACAAAAATACAAAATAAAAAAATCTTCAGAAATACCAAAAAGATTTTACATTTATTAAGTTTTATTTCTATTTTTTTCTCTCGTTTTTCAAATGCATGTACACTACCTCCATCAACACTTCGGTTTATCAAAAATTTCTCAATTTTCATACCAAGTGTTGAGGGGGAGAAAATGTTCTTCAAAATTCAAAAATCTTGTTCAAACATGTGTACTTGCATATTTCAAAAGTTATAATGTTATCTTGTTATAATGGTGGAACATCACAGGTTATCCCTCGTATCATTTTTTTTACTTTTCTTATTTCCTTTTTAGCTTAGTATGTCTTTGGTATTAACGGTCGTTACATTATATCGTTATTTATTTAAGCTTTGGACCTTTAAGTGATTGTTATGTAGTCTAGGGACCAAACTTGCAAATATGTCAAAATCTTTCAAAAACATAACCAAAACAAACACCCCCCCCCCCCGTTTTTTTTCTTTCACTTTCACAAAAACACAAAAACAAACACACCCATTTATATCAAACGGCCAAGATTCAAACCACAAATCCATGTTCTAAATCTTCAAACCATAAGTTGTTTCATAATCTTTGGCCTATTTTAACAAGAGGTTGTCAATGAATTAACTTTTCTATGGCTAGATTTTCGCAATTTTGATTTGTAAATTTAGGGTTTCGTTAATCTTGAATGTACGTGATTAATGTGTTTTTTGATTAAGTTATCATAGGGTTTTTGATCTTAAATGTATTCTAATCATGTCCCTAACAGTTAATCATAACATCTAACACGTTTGGATAGATTTCGATAACTAGGGTTTCGAATGAATTGGGTTTTCGTGATTTAGTGTTGTTTTGTGTAATTTCTTTGGTGGGATATGTTTGTTAGTGAGTTTGTAACATGTTTATGTTCGTTAATTGCTCTTATTATCTCGAACGAATGTATTCGAAAATTAGGGTTTATGTTTAATTTTGGGCGTTTTCATATTTGTGTTCTAGAGTCTAATTAAATGGTCTAGATGTGTTCTTATAAAGGTTAATTGATGTATTTCATAAGTTTTACAACATGGTTTCATACAATACGTGTTCTAGATAATTTAGGGTGATATTACGTTTTCGAGATCTTTTGTATGTGACTTTGATGTGATTCTAATTGTTGTTTCACACTCACTTCACAGGCATTCATTCAAGGAATCGATACTTTCAGGAAAACGTATGTCTTCAAAGATTTCGATAATTCTTGTATAAGAATTTTTCGAGAAAATTTTTTCGAGATCTTTTCTTGATAATTTTATCGAGATCTTTCAAAAAAATTTCGAGATCTCTCCTTAACAATAGTTATCGAGAACTCTTTGAAAATTTTTGAAATCTCTCAACAAAATTATCGAGATCCTAAGACTTTCGAGAACTTCCTAAATTTTCGAGATCATAATATTTCGAGATCTTTCAAAATTTTCGAGAACTTATGAGACTGTGTTATCGAGAACCTTTGCTCAGAGTTATCGAGAACATTTTTTCATCAAGTTTTCGAGATCTTTCTTTCAGAAATTATCGAGATCATACTTGTACAAAAGTTATCGAGAACTTTCTAAGTAATAGTTATCGAGAACATTGATTGTCATACTTTCGAGATCATACTTTACATATTTTTGAGAATTCACATGTATTGTAACTTTTCGAAAACATGTATTATAAATGAATCCTCATGAATGTGTGTGATGTTTGTGTTGTAATAAGGTTTATTAACTTGTGCTTGTGTAGTATTGATGTACATGTATTTATTAGACGTTTGTGCTTTAAATGTCTCATTGCTATGTCTTATAACATACATGTTAAATTGCTAATACTGTCACTTATCACATATTAATTAAATGGACCATAAATGCATCATATAACTTGTACGTCTTTGCATATCAAACATGAACGAGGACTAATGACTAACGAACCTGGATGTTTGATTTCATGACATTACATTTACAGAACACAATGGCTGAACACAATGAATTTGTCCCAGAACAAACTCTACCACTACTCACACTTGGAGAAATTGTCCCTGCCAACTACAACGTCATCATAGACCAAAACAATCCACGTATTGATTTCAACAGACTCAGTATTCCAGAAGATACGTGCAAGATTGTTAAGGACATACTACTGGCTCATCCTTGCAAACCAATGCTAACAAAGTCTACATCAGTACCAATCTTCTACGTTCATCAGTTCTGGTACACTGCTAGGGCTAACTTGGACGATGAATCATTCACTGTCAAGCTGGATCGTCAGGAATACACTATAGACCTTGATGTTCTTCGAACCGTTCTTATGTTACCTACACCAAAAGAATTTCATCCCATGCTAACTGAACTTGAAATCCTGGATTACTTCATTGATCTAGGATACGATGTTCAAGATCATCTACCACTCACCAGACTATCGAGGTTCAACGTAAAATATCTGCCACAACCATGGAGAACGTTCTACATGTTGATAGTCAGATCAATTGCTGGAAGGAGGAGTGGTCACGAGCATCCACGATTGGAGCACCTGCAAGTATTTTGGGGAATGATGAGCATGAAACCGATTGACTTCGCCAGATCCATAATGAGCGACATGATCCATCACATTCAGACTGACCGTGAAAGGACTGTGATTCCGTTCGTTAGGTTCACAAAGATGCTTATCGAACACTTCTGTGAGAAAACACCTGATTTCATCAAGAGAATGCATGACCGAACAGAACCCAAAGACATCTACAACAAAGACTTCAAGATCTCCTTCGTCAAAACCATCAGGTTCGTTACAAGGACGAAAGGAATGAGAATCCCAGATCACTTTCTGGATGAAAAGATCAGACAGACTCAAAACTTTGAAATTTATGACAAAGCCTTTCAAGCTGGGAAAGTTGGTTACATTGGTGAAGAAGAAGAACCAGCTTCTATAGTTCAAACCCGAAGCAGAAGAGGTGGTAAGTCGGGAAGTACAAGCAGCACGACAACCTCCCAACAATCTAAGACCAAACCGAAACCACCCACCAGACCAAGAAGGAAAGTCGTACCAAAACAGATTCCTCAAGATGAACCGTCGGCTTCATCGTCAGACACAGAAACTGAATCTGAATTCGGTTCTGAGTCAGATGACGAGGAAGACTATGAGAGAAGATCTAAGGCAGAGGATGATAAAGAGGATGATGAAGAGGAGTTTCCTGGACTCGAACTTGCTAAAAAAATAAGCAAGGAAACTTCTTAGAAGGAACAAAAGAAAGGAACAGGGATCACTATCAATGAACCCAGTGGTGATTTTCATGATGAAGAAGAAGCAAATGAACCAGTTGGTGAACCACTAGTCGACAAACGCAAACTGAAAAGCGTTATTGTCGATCCTAGAGCAGAAGAAAAGCAGCATTTGAAATAACTAAGAGAAGCTGCTGATGAGACGAAAAGTGTACCCATTTTAAGGGGTCATTTAAGCCCTAATTCGAGTAAATATGATCAAATATTGCCCTAAATCGTTCCTTTTGTCATTTTAGGTACTTTTGAGAAGAATTCTGGAAAACATGCATATTTGGACGTTTTTGGAGCATAAAAGTGAAGAAAACGACAAAGTCTCAAAAGAAGCTGGATTTCCTACCTGACGGCGTCAGAGTCACAAGGTGACGCCGTCAGCCAACGTTGACAAAGGAGTGAAGTCAGATTACACTAGATGCCCTATGAAGAAAACAAGATGTTTACACCTGACGGCGTCAGGTGTTAGAGAATGTAGGCCGTCAGGTGTTAACTTAAAGAGTGACGGGCTAGAGCAATTTAAAGAGTGACGGCGTCAGAAGTAAATCTAGGCCATCCGAGAACCCTAATGACGGCGAGCTGACGGCGTCAGAACCTATAACCTGACGCCGTCAGAATGTAAAATCTATATATATTTTCTTATTTTTCATTCATTAGTGTGGAACTTTGGTGGAACTTTTGGTACAAGTTTGGGAAAAACCCTAAAGACGATTTTAGCTGTAATTTCAAGGGTTTTTCACCCTTGAAACCTTCATGTTCAATTAAAGATAAGTCCTCACTTAAATTAATCAATATGTCTATGTGTTGGTTAATTATATCTTATGCTTGTCTTTCAATTAACATGCTAGGCTAGATTTTTCTTGTGTTTGCTTAGATCTAATGAAACCTAACTATTAATTATTGGTTGATTGGTGTGTTATTACTTTGTTGGGATGAATGTTTCATCAATGTTAGGCTTAAGAAAACTGGCAATACTCCTATATGGTAACATGCTTGAACGTCTTAAGAAACATGTAACTAAGGCATACTAGGTTATTAAGGTAGTATTTAACGCATGAGCCACTGTTTACAATCCCTATGATTATGTGTACGCATAGTTGTAGGAGGAGATAAGAGCTCATAGAATTGGGGAGATATGTATGCCACCCCATGAATTGTTAAGGAATACACCCGTCATCCACGCAAGTAATACATACACCAATTAACCGGTAAAAGATAGTTAGGGAGTAAGGAAGTCTAAGTAAACACATTTGTCTCCATATAAGTTTTCACAACCACAATAGTTTAGTTATTTTATTTTTATTGCAATTGTAGTTTTTGGGTTAGTTGACTAGCAACTAATTCCGCCCACTCCTCCAAAACCCGAGATTTTACTTGCTTTCCATAAAATATAAAAATACAAAAATAATCTTCCTTCACCTTTAGACCTTTTAGAGTAGTTTTTCTATCCTAACGAACACTATTCCCTGTGAGAGAACGATCAATCCCCCGTACTTACCACTACACTATACTACACCGACCAGGTACACTGCCTGGTGGGATTGCAAGCTTCTCAAGATCCCTTGAGAGGTAAAACCTGTTGCGTGGTCGCAATCCCACGTCATCAAGTTTTTGGCGCCGCTGCCGGGGAATAGTTATTGTTTAGGTTGATTTTTTTTATTTTATTAGGTCTACTCACTAGATTCCTTTCTAGTGAGATTTATATTTAATTTTTCAAGGATTTCTTTAGTCTATCTATTTTCTTCGTGTTTTTGTTCGTAACCATTACAATCCGCCAACATGGAAGGTGGTAACATCCTCGATCCCAACAATCCACCTCAACCAAACCACCAACCACAACCAAACCAACCTCCTAGAGTATTCCCGACCTAGCCACCATGGCTATCGCAACACCATTGAGCTCACTCAAGGAGCCAATGTCACTCTCTTGCGATCCGACACCATCCGGTTGGTGCAAAGCGGATGCGCATTCCATGGACTTCGTTCCGAAGATCCAAATCAACATCTCAAGGATTTCCTCAAAATCGTAGATTCTATAGACCTTGATGTTGCCACTCGAGAGACTACCCGATTACGTCTCTTTCAATTCTCTCTGCGAGACCATACTAGTCAGTGGCTAGAGCGTCTACCCGCAGGATCCATCACCTTTTGGGATGATCTCGCAACTCGCTTCTTAGCTCAATTTTTCCCACCGGGGAGAACTACCAAGCTAAGGAATGATATCTTGACGTTCCAACAACGTCAAGGCGAAACCCTCTACGGGGCATGGACTCGATTCATGGACTTACTCCAAAAAGTCCCTCACCATGGCATAGACCTTTGGCTCCAAGTCCAAATCTTCTATGACCATATCAATATCCCCACGAGGCAAACCATTGACCAAGTGGCCGGTGGCAAGCTACGTGATCTAATTGCGGAACAATCATGGGATCTCCTAGAAGATCTTGCTCTATATGACAACGAAAGTTGGAATGATCCCCGTGATTTGAATAAGACGGTCAAGGCAATATCTTTTCCTTCAAATAATTCAAGCACTTCCGACCGTAGGATCATAGAACTTGAAGACCAAGTCAAGTTTCTCATGAAATCCTACGAGGCTCCTAACCCTTCAAGCCAAGTGAATAAAATCACTTCTTCGTGCGAATTATGTAGTGGTCCCCACGACACTCGTGATTGCATGGAACTCCCCGAACAAGCTTTTGCAGACTACGCATCCTCGCGTACCGACGGAGCAAGAGACAAGTGGTACACTTTCAAACCCGAGCCAAACCCTTACGGTGATTCATACAACCCCTCATAGAAAAATCACCCAAACCTTAGGTGGAAGTCAAACCAAAACGTGCCCCAAAACAATTCTTCCAACCCACCTAATCGTTTTCAACCCAATGGTCATTCCTCAAACCGTACCTTCAACAATAATCCTTCCAAAAACTATGGTAGTACCAATAACTTTGAAGGAGTGATGTCCAATTTTATGGCATCTCAAGAAGCTCGTATAGCTAAATTCACATCCGAATTTAATCAACAACAAGTAGAGATGACGAATAAAATTGACAACTTGTTGAAGGCCCTTACCAACCAAGTGCTATCACCTCCACATAAGGACGCTAGGACCACTAATAGCGGACCCCAAATTAAGGACCCTTCTTCATCCAAACATGTCCACTTCGTCAACGTTGTCACTATTAGACCAGTTGATAAGAGTGAGGAAAATAATGAACCTTGGGATGAAGTTAAGGAAGTCGAGGTAGATAAGGAAAGTAGGGTAAGCAAGATTGAAGAAGTAGATGATGGAGAAGACTACTTCAATAAGTTACCAACTAGAGAAGAACGGGCATACCATAAGGATTTATTCGATGATTCCGAGACACCATACTTCCTAGGTAACCCGATTATCAAAACAGGCGACCCTTCTAATCTCAACATACCATGCAACATAGGACATTTGCATGTGTGGAAAGCTTACATCGACCCTAGATCTCCCATAAACATCATGACTAGAGCCCAATACAACTTGATAATGAAAAAAAATCAACTTAGTTATAGGGTGTTCCCCGATAGGGGATGGATTAGTAACTTCACGGGAAGAGTTAGGGGATTACCGGTTTATGTAGGGAACTTCACCTATGTCACCGACTTTGTGATTGTAGAAGATATCCGCCCAATAGTCGATGCAAGTTTAACTCAAGTAGTCTTGGGAAAACCGTTTATTGAGGTCTCTAGAATGACTTATGAACCTTCTTTAGGGATAGTTAAATTTAAGGATGAGATCGATGAAGTGAACTACCAAATGCCATATAATATAGAGCAATTCCAAAACTTGTCAAACGTTGAAAAAGAGCTTAAACAAGCGGTCTACTATAGGAATGACGAGGATAGACGTAGGGGAGTAGACTATGTCATGGAAAGGATATTCGGTTTCTACAAGGATTGTTTGAAGTTAGGACCGGATTATAAATCCGGACAAGGAGGATGACCTAGAAACCGAAACCAACGATGGAGTCACGTAAAGTACGGTGACTTTGAGTCTAGCTACAAGACTCGTTAATAAAGAAAAGCGCTTCTTGGGAGGCAACCCAAGCTTTGTGTGTTTTATTTGTTTGTTTATTTGATTTTATTTGTTTCCGTATGTATGATATTTCTTGTTATTGATTCATGATTCAAACTAACTTGTGAAAATGCTTTATTTTGTTTTTAACTTCGTCTTAACTACATATAAAGGTATTTTGCAAAAGCTAAGTGTAAGGGAAATCTAAATCGGTTTATAAGAACGAATGAACATGAATCATAACAATGTAAATTAATATACATATTAGTATTTGTTTGAGTCAAATGCTTGTATCGAGTCCTAATAAATTTTTGCAGGAATTGCAGGAAGTAAGGTATAGTTTATCCAGAAATTTTTCCGGAAACTTAACATGAGAATTCTGTCAGATCATTTCTGACGGCGTCAGGTGTTACAACCTGACGGCGTCAGACAATAATTTTCTGCAATCTTTGAAAGTTTTGTTTTTCTTCCGGAAATAAAATTTTTTGTTAATTCTCTGACTTATAATCTCCAGGAATTCTGCAAAAATATTCATTCCACAAGCATTATATCCTATTATAGATTATACCGCCGATTTTATGCGAGGTTGGCCTTTATTTTTTTCGCAGGTTAACAAGTTATTTTAGACAAGAAGATGATTTATATTTCGGATGGGAAGCTTTGAACGTTCATTTTTTTTGGAAGAAGATCTAACCATGTTACCTCACTATCCACATCAAACGAATCAGGGGAGTATTTGATATCATTCTTTCATTTTATTTACTTTTACATCTTCTATTTGAACATTGGGGACAATGTTCGGTTTAAGTGTAAGGGGGGTAAATGAAGGCACCTTAGAGAATACAATTGCGCTTGATTTTTGTTTGTTTGATAGTAAATTTGTAATAAAACCGAGAGAAATATTTGTTAGGGTAATTTTAGCGCCAATTTAAAATTTTTTACAACATTTAGAAGTGAGACTTTGGTCTTAATGAGCGTCTCATGGATAGGAAATTATATGACTAGCACAAAACCGTACCACTAAAAAATTTTCCACCCCAAATATGTGAGGTTCACCCCTAGAATTGGTAGGAAAAGCATCCATCTTTGATGCTATGATGTGTGTACCGGTAGCGCTTAGATTCTAGAACTTGCGTTAGGACCATCTCAAATCCACAAGTGAGACTACATTCGTGTAGTTAGATCTACTACATGATAAGAGGCATTAGGATTAACCCTTTGTTTTTACACCCGTGTTTTTGTTATAATTACATTGGCTACATTGGTCAAGTAATTCTCCCACACCCTTTGCGTTGTACCCATTTTTGGTACACGATACCCCTAGTACACCCCTCCGAGCCTATCTTTTCGTTTCGACCTTTGAGCATCTTACTCAAAGTGAGAATTTGTTACACCCCACTTAAATGTACACCCAAATCGCCTTAGCCTACCTTGTATGCACTCACCTTTAGTGCATTATTGTGACAACATTTGTTAAACCCTTTGTTAATTATCTAATCGATTACATGGTTGCTAAGTCGAGTCATATCCTTGTACATATTGTTTTGGGACGATTGGGACTCATGGGTAAAGTACTAGTGTAATGGAGTAATGGGGAAGAACAACATTATTACCCCCATATGTGCTAAATATTTTAAAAATACTCCAAGTTTTTCAATTATCTTAATTCGAGTCGTTAGAATAGTAATTGTAAAGTTATGTAAAAGTTCAAGTGTAAGGGGAGAACCGAGGCCCCTATAATGTATTATTTTGGATGGTAGGGTAAGAATGTATGAAAAAAAAATCGAAAAAAGTTAAAGAAAAATACAAAAAAAAAAATTAGAAAAAGAAAAGTAGAAAAAACATACGGACTACCATCCCGTTTCCTTTATGTTTCTTTTAAGTTTTTGTTATTTTGTTTTTAGCTTAAGATTGAGTCGAGTCTTGGCTTAGCAACATTGTATAGTGCACGTATTTGATCATGATAGTTAACTCGCAACCATTAAAATACCCTTATTCCAACCAAACCGTATTTATCATATCCCTACACCTTACATTATAACCCTTTTGAAAGCCCTCTTTGATAGTTTATCTTAGGTGCTTACTCCTAGTGGAGGAGTAATTGAACCTCTCCCAAGCCTATGGTAATCTATTTGCTATGACAGGTAGTGAGAGATATTTTCCGTTTTCATTTATGAGATATAATTCTATGACACTTGAGAGATGAGAGTATCCAAACACTATTTGTGAGGTGCTAGTGTATGATTTCCGTGCTTATTATGATTAGGGTCGAATGACTATTTGTTGTAATTACTTTTATATTTGTGTTAAATGACCCCTAACTCATATTTTGATTGGAATAAAAGCTTATTTGCTTGAGGACAAGCAAATCTCAAGTGTAAGGGTATTTGATGAGACGAAAAGTGTACCCGTTTTAAGGGGTCATTTAAGCCCTAATTCGAGTAAATGTGATCAAATATTGCCCTAAATCGTTCCTTTTGTCATTTTAGGTACTTTTGAGAAGAATTCTGGAAAACATGCTAATTTGGACGTTTTTGGAGCATAAAAGTGAAGAAAACGACAAAGTCTCAAAAGAAGCTGGAAAACCTTCCTGACGGCGTCAGAGTCACAAGGTGACGCCGTCAGCCAACATTGACAAAGGAGTAAAATCAGATTACACTAGACGCCCTATGAAGAAAACAAGATGTTTACACCTGACGGCGTCAGGTGTTAGAGAAAGTAGGCCGTCAGGTGTAATGCTAAAGAGTGACGGCCCAGAGCACATTTACAAGTGACGGCGTCAGAAGTAAATCTAGGCCATCCGAGAACCCTAATGACGGCGAGCTGACGGCGTCAGAACCCATAACCTGACGCCGTCAGAATGTAAAATCTATATATACTTTTCTATTTTTCATTCATTAGTGTGGAACTTTTGGTACAAGTTTGGGAAAAACCCTAAAGACGAATTTGGCTGTATTTTCAAGGGTTTTTCACCCTTGAATCCTTCATGTTCAATTAAAGATAAGTCCTCACTTAAATTAATCAATATGTCTATGTGTTGGTTAATTATATCTTATGCTTGTCTTTCAATTAACATGCTAGGCTAGATTTTTCTTGTGTTTGCTTAGATCTAATGAAACCTAACTATTAATTATTGGTTGATTGGTGTGTTATTACTTGTCTTGGATGAATGTTTCATCAATGTTAGGCTTAAGAAAACTGGCTAAACTCCTATATGGTAACATGCTTGAACGTCTTAAGAAACATGTAACTAATGCGTACTAGGTTATTAAGGTAGTATTTAACGCATGAGCCACTGTTTACAATCCCTATGATTGGGTGCTTTACGCATCGTTGTAGGAGGAGATAAGAGCTCATAGAATTGGGGAGATATGTACGCCACCCCATGAATTGTTAAGGAATACACCCGTCATCCACGCAAGTAATACATACACCAATTAACCGGTAAAAGATAGTTAGGGAGTAAGGAAATCTAAGTAAACACATTTGTCTCCATATAAGTTTTCACAACCACAATAGTTTAGTTATTTTATTTTTAATTGCAATTGTAGTTTTTGGGTTAGTTGACTAGCAACTAATTCCGCCCACTCCTCCAAAACCCGAGATTTTACTTGCTTTCAAAAAAATATAAAAATACAAAAATAATCTTCCTTCACCCTTAGACCTTTTAGAGTAGTTTTTCTAACCTAACGAACACTATTCCCTGTGAGAGAACGATCAATCCCCCGTACTTACCACTACACTATACTACACCGACCAGGTACACTGCCTGGTGGGATTGCAAGCTTCTCAAGATCCCTTGAGAGGTAAAACCTGTTGCGTGGTCGCAATCCCACGCGCATCAGCTGCACTCCTCAATCTCCAACATCCACAGCCTCATCAACGACCGCTAAACCTTCAAGCACAAGAGGGTGGCTCAAGTAGCACTGTAGTTCCTCTTTCTTTACAGACTGAAATCGAACAACATGATCTAGAAGGAAACATTATTATGAAGGACGCTACAGAGGAAGATGCTGAGAAAGAGCAGACTGAGTTCATCACACCTGAGTTCATTGATCAGGTTCAACGGGAAGAAGAACTGAAAAAGAAAGCAAGTGAGGAGTCTGAAAGATTGATTAGTGATGTACAAGACGAAGAATTCTTTGACACCGATCAACTCATCAACACATCACCTCATTCATCTTCAAAGGATCCTCCAATCCCCAAAGGCACTCCTCCAAGGGATCCTCACCTCCTCCATCAGAACCTGACCATGAATCATCTTCATCATCATCACATCACTCATTACCACCACCAACAAAGAAAACATCAAAAGGCAAATCGATCAAGAAGAAGAAGGGAAGCAAATCATCCTTGACAGCATCGCAAAGGATTAGACAAGCTGTTGCTATGGCAAGGAAAAAGAAGAAGGAGACACAACCTCAAGATGGAGACCTTAAAGACCAAGTTCAAAAGCTCTCAAAACAGGTCAAAACTTTGACTACTCAAGTCAAGGATCTCCAAGACTCCACGGGATTGGTTGAAAAGCTACTTCAAGCAGATATGAGCAGAATGATCAAGGAATACACTGCCGAATACCTTACCGATAATCTTGCTGCAATTGCTCAACCAGCAGTGTCAGAACTTCTTGAGCCAATTCGTTCAGAGTTGAATACCAGGATCGAGCATAGTATCCAACGCATGCTTCAGTCTACACCTTTCTACCTCCGCACAGACAGGGCTCCTCCAGCACCAACTAAACTTTCAACCGAACAACTACAAGCCCTGTTAGATGCTAAACTCAGAAATAAGGAAGACAAGACTCCTGAAGAATCAACAATGTTTGAGGCACTCCAAACAATTGCCTCGAAAGAATCATGCAAGGAAGCTGCTGGGAAACACAAAAGACCTAGGAAAGATGATGATCCAGACTCTGATCCCAAAAGCAAGAAGTCAAAGACATCTAAAGGACCATCATCTTCTCAACAACAACATAAGACTTCCAAGGCTCCACCTACCAAGCAACATGCACCTGCTTCTGGCTCCGTTCCAACTCAGTCAGAAGAACCATTTATGCTTCAACCAGCTGACACTCAGGAAGAACCCGAATCATCAATCCCCGAATCACAAATTCCTGAATTTCAAGCTGGTCCATCATCAACTACAAAGACTAAAGAGAAAAAGAAATCCACAAAGTCAAAGAAGAAGAAGAAGAAGTCTACTCCTTTCTCATGGTTAGATGTGGAAGAAGCTCCCAAATCTGATTGGTTGACCGAGATGGTCAAAGCACAATCCCTATGATTATGTGTACGCATAGTTGTAGGAGGAGATAAGAGCTCATAGAATTAGGGAGATATGTATGCCACCCCATGAATTGTTAAGGAATACACCCGTCATCCACGCAAGTAATACATACACCAATTAACCGGTAAAAGATAGTTAGGGAGTAAGGAAGTCTAAGTAAACATATTTGTCTCCATATAAGTTCTCTCAACCACAATAGTTTAGTTATTTTATTTTTCTTGCAATAGTAGTTTTTGGGTTAGTTAACTAGCAACTAATTCCGCCCACTCCTCCAAAACCCGAGATTTTACTTGCTTTCCATAAAATATAAAAATACAAAAATAATCTTCCTTCACCTTTAGACCTTTTAGAGTAGTTTTTCTATCCTAACGAACACTATTCCCTGTGAGAGAACGATCAATCCCCCGTACTTACCACTACACTATACTATACCGACCAGGTACACTGCCTGGTGGGATTGCAAGCTTCTCAAGATCCCTTGAGAGGTAAAACCTGTTGCGTGGTCGCAATCCCACGCGCATCAAGTTTTTGGCGCCGCTGCCGGGGAAGAGTTATTGTTTAGGTAGAATTTTTTTATTTTATTAGGTCTACTCACTATATTCCTTTCTAGTGAGATTTTTACTT
This sequence comes from Artemisia annua, assembly GCA_014162995.1. Lineage (NCBI taxonomy): Eukaryota > Viridiplantae > Streptophyta > Magnoliopsida > Asterales > Asteraceae > Artemisia > Artemisia annua. Next base: position 75,636 of record LBNU01025227.1, read on the forward strand.
TATTTTTCTAGGATTTCTTTAGTCTATCTATTTTCTTCGTGTTTTTGTTCGTAACCATTACCATCCGCCATCATGGAAGGTGGTAACATCCTCGATCCTAACAACCCACCTCAACCAAACCACCAACCACAACAAACCAACCTCCTAGAGCCCGCACCTTAGGAGAGTATTCCCGACCTAGCCACCATGGCTATCGCAACACCATTGAGCTCACTCAAGGAGCCAACGTCACTCCCTTGCGATCCGACATCATCCGGTTGCTACAAAGCGGATGCGCATTCCATGGACTTCGTTCCGAAGATCCAAATCAACATCTCAAGGATTTCCTCAAAATCGTAGACTCTATAGACCTTGATGTTGCCACTCGAGATACTACCCGATTACGTCTCTTTCAATTCTCTCTGCGAGACCATGCTAGTCAGTGGCTAGAGCGTCTACCCGCAGGATCCATCACCTCTTGGGATGATCTCACAACTCGCTTCTTAGCTCAATTTTTCCCACTGGGGAGAACTACCAAGCTATGGAATGATATCTTGGCGTTCCAACAACGCCAAGGCGAAACCCTCTACGAGGCATGGACTCGATTCAAGGACTTACTCCAAAAAGTACCTCACCATGGCATAGACCTTTGGCTCCAAGTCCAAATTTTCTATGACCATATATCAATATCCCCACGAGGCAAACCATTGACCAAGCGGCCGATGGCAAGCTACGTGATCTAAGTGCGGAACAATCATGGGATCTCCTAGAAGATCTTGCTCTATATGACAACGAAAGTTGGAATGATCCCCGTGATTTGAATAAGACAGTCAAGGCAATATCTTTGCCTTCGAATCAAGCACTTCCGACCGTAGGATCATAGAACTTGAAGACCAAGTCAAGTTTCTTATGAAATCCTACGAGGCTCCTAAACCTTCAAGCCAAGTGAATAAATCACTTCCTCGTGCGAATTATGTAGTGGTCCCCACGACACTCGTGATTGCATGGAACTCCCCGAACAAGCTTTTGCAGACTACGCATCCTCGCATACCGACGGAGCGGGAGACAAATGGTACACTTTCAAACCCGAGCCAAACCCTTACGGTGATTCATACAACCCCTCATGGAAAAATCACCCAAACCTTAGGTGGAAGTCAAACCAAAACGTGCCCCAAAACAATTATTCCAACCCACCTAATCGTTTTCAACCCAACGGTCCTTCCTCAAACCGTACCTTCAACAATAATCCTTCCAACAACTATGGTAGTACCAATAACTTTGAAGGATTGATGTCCAATTTTATGGCATCTCAAGAAGCTCGTATAGCTAAATTCACATCCGAATTTAATCAACAACAAGTAGAGATGACCAATAAGATTGACAACTTGTTGAAGGCCCTTACCAACCAAGTGCTATCACCTCCACATAAGGACGCTAGGACCACTAATAGCGGACCCCAAATCAAGGACCCTTCTTCATCCAAACATGTCCACTTCGTCAACGTTGTCACTATTAGACCAATTGATAGGAGTGAGGAAAATAATGAACCTAGGGATGAAGTTAAGGAAGTCGAGGTAGATAAGGAAAGTAGGGTAAGCAAGATTGAAGAAGTAGATGATGGAGAAGACTACTTCAATAAGTTACCAACTAGAGAAGAACGGGCATACCATAAGGATTTATTCGATGACTCCGAGACACCATACTTCCTAGGTAACCCGATTATCAAAACGGGCGACCCTTCTAATCTCAACATACCATGCAACATAGGACATTTGCATGTGTGGAAAGCTTACATCGACCCTAGATCCCCCATAAACATCATGACTAGAGCCCAATACTACTTGATAATGAAAAATCAACTTAGGTGTAGGGTGTTCCCCGATAGGGGATGGATTAGTAACTTTACGGGAAGAGTTAGGGGATTACCGGTTTATGTAGGGAACTTCACCTATGTCACTGACTTTGTGATTGTAGAAAATATCCGCCCAATAGTCGATGCGAGTTTAACTCAAGTAGTCTTGGGAAAACCGTTTATTGAGGTCTCTAGAATGACTTATAAACCTTCCTTAGGGATAGTTAAATTTAAGGATGAGACCGATGAAGTGAACTACCAAATGCCATATAAGATTGAGCAATTCCAAAACTTGTCAAACGTTGAAAAAGAGCTTAAACAAGCGGTCTACTATAGGAATGACGGGGATATACGTAGGGGAGTAGACTATGTCATGGAAAGGATATTCGGTTTCTACAAGGATTGTTTGAAATTAGGACCGGATTATAAAACCGGACAAGAGGATGACCTAGAAACCGAGACCTACGATGGAGTCACGTAATGTACGGTGACTTTGAGTCTAGCTACAAGACTCGTTAATAAAGAAAAGCGCTTCTTGGGAGGCAACCCAAGCTTTGTGTGTTTTATTTGTTTGTTTATTTGATTTTATTTGTTTCCGTATGTACGATATTTCTTGTTATTGATTCATGATTCAAACTAACTTGTGAAAATTCTTTATTTTGTTTTTAACTTCGTCTTAACTACATATAAAGGTATTTTGCAAAAGCTAATTGTAAGGGAAATCTAAATCGGTTTATAAGAACGAATGAACATGAATCATAACAATGTAAATTAACATACATATTAGTATTTGTTTGAGTCAAATGCTTGTATCGAGTCATAATGAAATTTTGCAGGAATTCCAGGAAGTAAGGTATAGTTTTTCCAGAATTTTTCCGGAAACTTAACATGAGAATTCTGTCAGATCATTTTTGACGGCGTCAGGTGTTACAACCTGACGGCGTCAGGCAATAATTTTCTGCAATCTTTGAAAGTTTTGTTTTTCTTCCGGAAATAAAAAGTTTTGTTAATTCTCTGACTTATAATCTCCAGGAATTCTGCAAAAATATTTATTCCACAAGCATTATATCCTATTATAGATTATACCGCCGATTTTATACGAGGTTGGCCTTTATTCTTTTTTCAGGTTAACAGGTTATTTTGGACAAGAAAATGATTTATATTTTGGAAGGGAAGCTTTGAGTGTTCATCTTTCTTGGAAGAAGATCTAACCATGTTACCTCACTATCCACATCAAACGAATCAGGGGAGTATTTGATTTCATTCTTTCATTTTATTTACTTTTACATCTTCTATTTGAACATTGGGGACAATGTTCGGTTTAAGTGTAAGGGGGGTAAATGAAGGCACCTTAGAGAATACAATTGCGCTTGATTTTTGTTTGTTTGATAGTAAATTTGTAATAAAACCGAGAGAAATATTTGTTAGGGTAATTTTAGCGCCAATTTAATATTTTTTACAACATTTAGAAGTGAGACTTTGGTCTTAATGAGCGTCTCATGGATAGGAAATTATATGACTAGCACAAAACCGTACCACTAAAAAATTTTCCACCCCAAATATGTGAGGTTCACCCCTAGAATTGGTAGGAAAAGCATCCATCTTTGATGCTATGATGTGTGTACCGGTAGCGCTTAGATTCTAGAACTTGCGTTAGGACCATCTCAAATCCACAAGTGAGACTACATTCGTGTAGTTAGATCTACTACATGATAAGAGGCATTAGGATTAACCCTTTGTTTTTACACTCGTGTTTTTTGTTTTAATTACTTTGGCTACATTGGTCAAGTAATTCTCCCACACCCTTTGTGTTGTACCTATTTTTGGTACACGATACCCCTAGTACACCCCTCAGAGCCTATCTTTTCGTTTCGACCTTTGAGCATCTTACTCAAAGTGAGAATTTGTTACACCCCACTTAAATGTACACCCAAATCGCCTTAGCCTACCTTGTATGCACTCACCTTTAGTGCATTATTGTGACAACATTTGTTAAACACTTTGTTAATTATCTAATCAATACATGGTTGCTAAGACGAGTCATATCCTTGTACATATTGTTTTGGGACGATTGGGACTCATGGGTAAAGTACTAGTGTAATGGAGTAATGGGGAAGAACAACATTATTACCCCCATATATGCTAAATATTTTAAAAGTACTCCAAGTTTTTCAATTATCTTAATTCGAGTCATTAGAATAGTAATTGTAAAGTTATGTAAAAGTTCAAGTGTAAGGGGAGAACCGAGACCCCTATGATGTATTATTTTGGATAGTAGGGTAAGAATGTATGAAAAAAAAATCGAAAAATCAAGAAAAATACAAAAAAAATGTGAAAAAGAAAAGTAGAAAAAACATACGGACTACCATCCCGTTTCATTTATGTTTCTTTTAAGTTTTTGTTATTTTGTTTTTAGCTTAAGATTGAGTCGAGTCTTGGCTTAGCAATATTGTATAGTGCATGTATTTGATCATGATAGTTAACTCGCCATCATTAAAATACCTTTATTCCAACCAAACCGTGTTCATCATATCCCTACACCTTACATTATAACCCTTTTGAAAGCCCTCTTTGATAGTTTATCTTAGGTGCTTACGCCTAGTGGAGGAGTAATTGATCCTCTCCCAAGCCTATGGTAATCTATTTGCTTTGACAGGTAGTGAGAGATATTTTCCGTTTTCATTTATGAGATATAATTCTATGAAACTTGAGAGATGAGAGTATCCAAACACTATTTGTGAGGTGCTAGTGTATGATTTCCGTGCTTATTATGATTAGGGTCGAATGACTACTTGTTGTAATTACTTTTATATTTGTGTTAAATGACCCCTAACTCATATTTTGATTGGAATAAAAGCTTATTTGCTTGAGGACAAGCAAATCTCAAGTGTAAGGGTATTTGATGAGACGAAAAGTGTACCCGTTTTAAGGGGTCATTTAAGCCCTAATTCGAGTAAATGTGATCAAATATTGCCCTAAATCGTTCCTTTTGTCATTTTAGGTACTTTTGAGAAGAATTCTGGAAAGCATGCATATTTGGACGTTTTTGGAGCATAAAAGTGAAGAAAAACGACAAAGTCTCAAAAGAAGCTGGATTTCCTACCTGACGGTGTCAGAGTCACAGGGTGACGCCGTCAGCCAACGTTGACAAAGGAGTGAAATCAGATTACACTAGACGCCCTATGAAGAAAACAAGATGTTTACACCTGACGACGTCAGGTGTTAGAGAATGTAGGCCGTTAGGTGTTAACTTAAAGAGTGACGGCCCAGAGCAAATTAAAGGGTGACGGTGTCAGAGGTAAATCTAGGCCATCCGAGAACCCTAATGACGGCGAGCTGACGGCGTCAGAACCCATAACCTGACGCCGTCAGAATGTAAAATCTATATATATTTTCCTATTTTTCATTCATTAGAGTGGAACTTTTGGTACAAATTTGGAAAAAACCCTAAAGACGATTTTAGCTGTATTTTCAAGGGTTTTTCACCCTTGAAACCTTTATGTTCAATTAAAGATAAGTCTTCACTTAAATTAATCAATATGTCTATGTGTTGGTTAATTATATCTTATGC
>LBNU01025228.1:2963-18722 GCA_014162995.1 Artemisia annua
TGAACCAGGACGTTTTAGTCAATGCTACTTTATAATTCTTTGGTTTGACTTTGGACAACACGTTGCTAACAAAACACCATAAAGCATCTGTGGAAGGTTGTTGTCGTGTAGATACTGGCCTAGATGGGTTACCAATGATGTTGTCAATCGGGTGATCATTTGTCCATTACCTGATATGCTCATGAAGTTGATGATTGGGAATTGAAGTAGCAGTGTTGGAATCATCTGAGGAGGTTGCCAAAGTAGATGGTTCAGGAGCAAATATGTTGACAAAAGGTTCATCCGGTGGTTGAGTAAAAGGATTCACTTCAAAGGTGTTATCAGATGCTTCTTCTTGTGGAATTGAAGAGTGTTGATCTGTGTGATTGGTATGACTAGATGATGGAGCATTCTGACTAATAGAGATGGAGATGGAAGGCCCGTTTGTGGGTTGAGGTTCATCATTAGCAGCAGCATCAGGATATATGACTTGTTGTTCAGGTTCGACTCTCAGTTGAGGCTCAAAATACTCATCATACATTGAATCAAACAATTTCTTCAAGTCCTCACAGGTAGGTGGCACAGAAGGAGCATCTGTGGTGGAAGAATTTACAAGTCCTGAACTAATGGGTCCAGGAGTCCAAAGATTAGATGCGGGTCCTGAACTGGAGTATTCAGGAACCGTTTGCTCGGTCAGCTCATCAAACGTGACATGGATGGTTTCCATGATTTGTCGGGACCTTTTGTTGTAGATTCGATAACCCTTCTTGTTTGGTGCATACCCAACAAAAATTCCAATATCAGCTTTTGCCTTTAGCTTTCCCAAATCTTCGCTATCATTGTTTGGGTAACATAATGCACCAAAAACACGAAGGAAAGAGAGGTCGGGTTTTCTTTCATGCACTAGCTCATAAGGAGTTTTGCAGTGAAGAGGATGTATTAGTGATCTGTTCTGAGTGTAACAAGCCGTTGCAATTGCCTCTCCCCAGAGAAACATAGGAGCTTTGGAGAAGATCAACATAGTTCGTGCTGCCTCTACAAGTGTACGGTTTCGTCTTTCAACGACTCCATTCTGCTGAGGGGTTCGAGGTATACTCCTTTGATGACTAATTCCCAGATCTTCATAAAACTGAGTAAGTTGTTGATTGACAAACTCCGTTCCATTATCTGTGCGGACGAATCTGACTGTTTTATTGAGTCCAACTTGCAGCTGCTTGATTAGTTTGATGATGATTTCAGGTGTTTCATCCTTGGATCTGAGGAATTTGACCCATGTGAAACGAGAGTAGTCATCAACAATCACTAACACATATCTCTTTCCAAATATGGTTTGCACTCTCATGGGACCACAAAGGTCCATGTGAAGGGTATGAAGAACTTCCATAATGGTGTTGATGGTTTTGGGTTTGTGAGTATGCTTCTTGCTTTTACCAAGCTGACAAGCGGAACAAAGATGATCTTTTTCATACTTCAGCCTGGGCATGCCTCGAACAAGATCTTTACGAGTAAGTTCATTGATGGTACCGAAGTTCAAATGGTTCAAACGACGATGCCACAACCAAGACTTGGTCTTGGAAGCCTTAGATAGTAGACAGATTGGAGATGATTGCATCATGTCTTCAATGGATATAGTGTAGAGGTTTGTGCCGCGTCTGCCTTTCAGGAGATCCATACCATCCAATCTTCTAACATAACAAGTGTGTTTTCTGAAGGCAACTTCTAGATCTGAGTCACAAAATTGACCTACGGAGAATAGATTGTGCCCAAGACCTTCTACATAATATACCCGAGAGATAACGCTGTCACCAACCACATAATCTCCATAACCCATTATTGCACCAAAATGATCATTCCCGAATCTAACAGTCCCGATAAACTTTTTCACGAAATTTCTGAGCCGCGAGCGATCCCCCGTCATATGTTTTGAGCAGCCTGAGTCCAAATACCACAGGGCGATTTGTACGACCTGCATTTGAAATCAGACAGATATGGATAACGGACAAACTTGGATCCCCAACCAAAAGTGGGTTCCGATTGGTTAGCACAAACATCAGAATTGGAAGAATTAATAGTGACCTTAGTCATAACATGATATGCTGGGGAACTAGACTTATGGTTAGCACATTGGGTTCCTATAGGAAAAGTTCTACCAGATTTCTTCCAAATCCTAATGTTGGGAAACTTAGGATTAGACTGTTTGGCAAAGGGGCGATGACTTCCTATTGACATTATTCTTCCAGTGGGTCTCCAATGATAGCCAACATTAGTAAACTTCCTTCCTGTTGCTTTCCAAACATGTTTTACACGATTATAATAAACAGTATGACAACCAGGGGATACTTTAGAAGCATACAAACATGTCTTAACACACACATCATGATTACCAAAATTTAAATAGTTATTACAGATCTCACAACTGGTTTTAGAATTCGAATTAATTACAGTACGCCTAGAGCTAATACTAGAATCAACACGATTCTCAACGTTCAGATCAGTCTTATTGTTCCTAATGTGGTCTTCTACTTTCTTTCCTTGAGCACTTTTACTGGCGAAGTCCTATCATTCCTTGTATTGCAACTAGACTTTGACCTGCTAGCATTAGTGACAGCTTTTACTCCTGTAGAATTAATGATGGGAACATTAGAACGAGAAACTGCTGTTTGATTTTCGGTATCTGATGTGTTATGTTTTGGTGATGTTATGGGCACTTTAAAGGCAACATGCTTGTTCTTAACCTTAGAGGAGAAATCATTAGACTTATCACGCATGCAAACAGCTTTAGGACATGTACCAATGGCATAATCTAAAAGCTCATATGATCTGTTAGTGAGATAATACACATCACGGATGCCAATGTCCGCAGGGCTCACTATTCTAACCTCTTCAATAGTTTCGCAGAGGATATCTAGGCAATCGTTAAGATACCTCAGGTACTCACTGAGAAAAAACGCATTATTCCTAAGGGGAAGAGGAATATTAATGGCATCAACATCAGTTCTTTTTGTTTTCCTTTTCACCCGAGTCTTTAGATTCTCATTTTCTTTGAGCAAAGAAGTTATCTTTTCATCGTTTTTATCACGCACGATCTTCATCGAATCATGTAACTCTTTGTAATGTTGTTTGATTTTAGAGTTTTCAGCTTGAAAACAATCATTTTCGTATTTCAAATCGTTAATGACATTTTGAAGTTGCAGATATTGAGAATCTAAACACGGAGGTTTCTGGGAATCAATCGCATCACATTTATTATCAATGACATCACATTTATTCGTCTTAGAATGAGCAATTTGAAGCTTCAGTTTCCGAATCGTGTTAGTGTGAGCTTGAATTCTTTCATCCCTTTTGGCTAATTCAAAATATGCATCAAATTCAGGAGCATCCGAAGATGTCTTGGCATTTGAGTTTCTAATTCTTTCTTCTAGATGTTGGTATCCTAATTGCAAGTTAAGATTATTAACCTCTAGTTTTGAAAATTGCTTGACCATGTTATCATGATCATCTTTTTGAATTTTTTCGCGCAGTTTTAAATTCTCCCCCTCAAGCTCAACAACACGATTCTGAAAAACCTTTAATGTAACAGACATATCATGAAATTGGGAAGCAGATAAAGAAGAATCAGTAGCAGTGTAAAACACATCTTGAGAAATGCACATAGCAATGAGATTATCATTCATGATGAGAGCATTCTTGCTCACAATTTCACTATGTTGAAGATCCATTACAGTTTGTTTTCCTTTACGTTCCTGGTTTTTAAACACCTCTTTCATTTCATTGATCTCTTGTTTAAGGGACGTTTCCATGTATTCAAAATGGTTTCTGATTTGTTTAAAAAATGGAATGACTTCTGTGAGATAACATTCTTTTGTAACTTCAAAACCCCTTTCCCGCGCAGTAATTCCCGTTGGAGTAATCCTCTTTTTAGACGTTTTGTCAAAATCCGCAAACATTTGATACAGTACATACATGCTAATAAGAGTTTTACATTGAGTGGGAAGTGCTATCTGAACTAGATTCATGGGTGTATTGGGAGGATACACTGTGGGTTTAGCAAACTTAAGGGGGGTGGTATCCATAAGAAGTTCAGCTTTCATTTTTTCCACATCTAAAGCCCAAAAAATCTGTTCAGGGGTTAACCTAGTTTGGGGCACAAAGACAGTTAATCGGTTCTGCTCATAGTAGTTATGGGGCTTGATATTAACACGATTTGATATGCACATGGGATCCTTCATCTTATCCTCAAGTCTTTTCCTATTTTCTGTTTCAATTTCAACAATCTTTTCTGTATCACGCACATCAGGGGATTCATGATTGGGCTTAGGCATCACATTATAGTCATATAAGGCAGGTTGAGAACTAACGCTCCTAAGATAATTAGTTTTAGGCACACCTATATCCTTATCACTATGTTTATCACGAAGCTTAATGTGCTTATGCATCATTTGAGCAGTTTGAATGGTTTGGCCTTGTGTGTACAATTTGTTTTCAAGCTTGTTCTTTAAGGCCTTTAATTGGGAAAAATCGTTTAGAAGTTTGGTTTCTCTGCTTTGAAAATCTAATTTTAGTGAATTGACCTTGTTTTGAATCTCCTGTTTTTGTTTAACAGTTTGATCGATTTGATTTTGCAAAGATTTTATTTCCCCTCTTAACTCTTCTTCCTTTAAATTCCTCTTGGTAATATACGTACACATTTGCCAATTCATTTTCTGTTCACGTTCAGTTAACTCAAATTTTGCACGTTGTTGATACATATTCACCTGATCTTTGAGAATATTAATCCTAGTGGTTAAGGTGTCATCAGGTATAACAGCAGTATATTCATCATATTCACAAGTATCATTATTAACGGAAGAGTCATCACTTGGTAAAGCAGTCTCGACACTTTGTTTCAAGTATTGCTCATATGGGACAACATTACTATTACCCATATCAGCAGAATTTGAATCAATAGTGTCGGTGTGTTTTACTTCGTTATGAGTCCTTTGATTGTGCATCACATCGTCAACATGTGTATCTTCAGATGCTCTACTAGATTCATCGGACTCTTTATTGTTATCCATATGTTGTTGTTTTGAGGAAACATTAGTGTTTTTCAAACCAACATCATCTGCCGTGACAATACTAGTTTGATGAACCTCATCGAGTATCGTTGGAATGAAACTTGTTTCCTATGTGTCATATAATTTGAGTACCTCAGAAATGATGGATGATTTGGAAGATCCTGATTGATTTGCCGATGTGACCGCAGATGTAAGCTTGGCCATAAAGATGGTTTGTGCAGTAGGTTCATCATCAACATCAGAATCAAATGCATCACAATCTTCAGCCTGGAAGATGTTCGGGTCATTTAGAGCAAGATCCTAGACTGGTTAATCATCCACATCAGCATCAAAGGAGTTTCCTTCATTACCAACAAGAAAGAGCAGCTGTTCCTCATCCAATTTAACACCATTCTCTTGTGCCTTCCTTGTCCTTGATTGCCATTTCCCATTCTGTTTTGAGCATTTCCTCGGACATTTTGTCTTCCTTGAACCACAACACGCCCATCTTCCACAACAGCAAGATTACGTGGATTAGATGAGGTTCTGAGTTGATTGTTGGTTTGAGGAAGAGTGCTACTGAAGTGTTGAACCAGTAGAGAGACTTGATTGGAGAGGTTATCAATTCTCTTGTCCATGTAGGAATTTCCCGATTCTTGTGAATTGGTTTTGACACTTGCTGATTGCATTGAGGCTTGACCAAGAGAAGACTGATTCTGTTTTGCTTGAGTAGTGATTGTAGGGTTGATTAAGTCAGCTGAGAATTGGTTGATACCTTGAGCACTGTAGATTAGAGCAAGAGGATCATTTGAGGGATGAAACTTTTATCTTAGCTGACGATCATACATGGCGTGTTTCTCATGTTGTTGCAAATAAGCATAGAGTTGCTCATAGTTGGTGTTTCTGAGTCCTTTGTTTAGCTTCACAGCCGTAACAAATCGATCCCATTCTGGTGACATGTTATTAACGAACTTTGAGTTGAGTTGGATGTTGGGCATTGTCATTCTGATCATTCTCATGTCATTCACAAGCTTGTGAAATCTGACATAGTAATCATTGATGCTTTCACAAGTATTCATCTTAAAGTGCTCGAATTCATCGTACAATTGTGACTCACGATCTTCCTTTGTTAATTCTGAACCAGCTAGCAACATTTTGACATTGTCCCAAACAGCTTTGGCCTCAGTGTTGAAATTAATCAGCTTGTATATGTCCTTTGGTAGCCCTTGTACTACAATGTTTGAAGCACGAATGTCAGCATCATATCGTTTCTTTTCAGCTTCATTCAGATCATTGTACGTACGAGGTCTGTCAATTCCAATGGTGATTGTCCCATCATCACCAGTGGAGATAACATCTCTAGTAGTGCCCATTTGGAATGGCCCTTCATCAATTGATCTCAGAATGTTCTCCCTATTTTCTTTGCCTTGATAATACAAGCGAATTCTTTGTGACCAAGAGCCATAGTCCGTTCTTTCTAGCATTGGAGGTCGAGTGTCAGATCCAGCAGCTTGAATATCATCAATAGATGTTACAGTAGTCATGATGACAAGGTCTTAGACGGGATTTTACAATACACGTAACTTAAACCGAGAAATCGATTCTTTCCCGGGATTTAACTAAAGTCAACCAGGAAAACCGCTAAGATAGGTAAACCGCTGGTACAGTAACCGCTGACAATTAACCACTGACAGAGTAACCGCTAGTAAAGTAACCACTGAAGAGTAAACCGCTGATGTAATGACTGCTGAAACTTAACCGCTAAGACTAAACCGCTGACACTTAACCGCTGTTGGAAGTAACCGCGAACAAAGTAACCGATGTGCTAGTAAACCGTTGATAATAATAACCGCTGACAGAGTAACCACTAGCAAAGTAACCACTGAAGAGTAACCGCTAATAACTTAACCGCTGATTAGTAAACCGCTGGCAGTTAACCGCTGAAACAGTACAAAGTACAGCGTAATGTTCGCTCCACTACTTGTACTAACCGCTATCACTAACCGCTGATAAACTAGATGAATCTAACCCCTCTAATCCTAGATATACAAGAGAGAACACAAGAATCACCACTAACAAGCTCTAAAATGAGTAGAAACTAGTAGAAACCAAAACAAACCATACACCACAAGTCCTACAATCCCTAGGATGTAACCATGGCTCTGATACCAATTGTAGGATACTAGATAAGCTCACAAATACGTTTATACTTGTGGTATGGTTCGATGCAAGTAAGAAAAAGAAGAAAGAAATGTAGAGAGAGAAAGTTAGAGAGAGAAAGAGATGAAGCCTTGAGAGAAAACCAAACAAAAATAGAATTATGAGAGAAGGCTTACCCTCTCCAAGGATGGAGAGGGCTTATATGTACAAGAGTTTTGCCACTAGGGCGTGCCACTTGGGCTGCGGATCAGGTATACAGTGGGTAAAGACCCGTCCTTCTTCCGCGAACTAATCTACTTCTAAACTACGATTTAGCTAACTATTGTAACTACTACGATCTAATCAATGCTTAATCATATTAGGGGTGACCGAATCTTTCTTATACAAAAACGTATTCCTAACAAAGTGCGAAGAAGAAATCGAAATCCCTTATGAGTGCGAAGTCTAAAGAACTCAAAGTGGGGGATATTCCAATAGTATACGAGTTTTCGGGCATTGAGAGTATATGAAGAGGATATTCCGAAGACAGCTTTTAGGACTCGTTATGGGCACTTCGAGTTCACGGTTATGACATTCGGGTTAATAAATGCACCCGCGGTATTCATGGATTTGATGAATCGCGTATGTAGACCCTATTTGGATAAGTTCGTGAGTGTGTTCATTGACGATATTTTAATTTACTCTAAGACAACGGAGGAGCATGGAGAGCATCTGAGGTTGGTACTCGGGTTGCTGGAGAAGGAGAAGCTATACGCCAAGTTTTCAAAATGTGAGTTTTGGTTACAGGAGGTACATTTTCTTGGTCATGTAGTGAATAGTGAAGGTATACAAGTGGATCCTAGTACGATTGAAGCGGTCAAGAATTGGAAGGCTCCTATGATGCCTTCTAAGACACGCTTTTTCTTAGGATTGGCAGGATACTACAGGAGATTTATAGCAAACTTTTCAAAGATTGCCAAGTCTCTCACTACGTTGATGCAGAAGAATAAGAAGTATGTTTGGGGAGATGAGCAAGAGATGGCTTTTCAGACATTAAAGGATAGTTTGTGTAATGCACCTATCCTGGCATTACCTGACGGGCCAGATGATTTTGTGGTATATTGTGATGCGTCGAATCAAGGTTTTGGGTGTGTGTTAATGCAAAGAGGGAAAGTGATAGCCTATGCATCTCGACAACTCAAGATTCATGAGAAGAATTATACCACTCATGATCTAGAGCTTGGTGCAGTGGTATTCGCTCTCAAGAATTGGAGACATTATTTGTATGGTACGAAGAGTACTGTTTACACTGATCATAAGAGTCTTCAGCGTATTTTTACTCAGAAGGAGCTGAATATGCGCCAAAGAAGATGGATGGAGCTGTTAAGTGATTATGACTAAGAGATTCGCTATCATCCTGGAAAAGCGAATGTGGTGGCTGATGCGTTGAGTAGAAAAGAAAGGATTAAGCCTAAGCGTGTGCGAGCCATGAGCATGAAGTTGCAGTCAGGAATTAAAGGTAAGATATTAGCAGCGCAAGTGGAAGCTCTCAAGGACAAGAACACTATGGCTGAAATGTTGCGTGGGTTAGATCAACAAATGGAAAGAAAGAAGGATGGTGGATTGTATTTCTTGGATCGAATATGGGTTCCGCTAGTAGGGAATGTGAGAAGGTTGATCATGGACGAGGCTGATGAGGCGAAAAGTGTTACGCTTTTAGGGGGTCATTTAAGCCGTAATTCATAATTATTTGATCAAATATTTCCTAAATCGTTCCTTTTGTCATTTTAGGTACTTTGAAGAAGAAATCTGGAAAAAGAAGCATTTTGGACGTTTTTGGAGCATAAAAGTGAAGAAAACGACAAAGTCTCAAAACCATGCTAGAAACAGTACCTAACGGCGTCACTCTTTACGAGGTGATGGCGTCACGCTTTGACAAAGAGGTGGATAATTTTTACACGAGACGGGCCAGAAAGATTTTGAAGCTTTTACACATGATGGCGTCACGTGTAAATTCACCCAGGCCGTCACGTTATAACTTAAAGAGAGACGGCCCAAAGACTTTTAAAGAGGGACAGCGTCAAGAGTAGATCTGAGCAATTCGAGAAAGGTTTTGGCCGCGACGTGACGGCGTCACGAGCTAAAACGTGACGCCGTCAAGTTGTAAAATCTATATATAGTTTTCTAATTTTCATTCATTAGGCATGTAAATTTTGGGAGAACTTTAGGGATAAACCCTAGGTCGTGGTTTACTGTGTTTTCAGGGGTTTTTCACCCACGAATCATTCATGTTCAATTAAAGATAAGTCTCCTTTCAAATCAATCAATATGTCTATGTGTTGCTTGATTATATCTTATGCTTGTCTTTACTTTAACATGCTAGGCTAGGTTTCTCTTGTGTTTGCTTAGATCTAATGAAACCTAGCTATTGATTACTTGTTGTTGGTTTGTTATTGATTGTTGTGGGTGGGTGATGTCGCTGTTAGGCTTAAGAAAACCGGCTAACCTCCTATACGGTAACTTGCTTGAACGTCTTAAGAAACATGAATCAGATGTATACTACGATTATATGGTTGTATTTAATGCATAAGCGAATTCTAGTGATCCCATGTTAGGAGCTTTTAGTCGGCTCGACATAGGAGTGAAGTAGGAGCTTATAGAGTTAGGAAAGATCGTACACGGCTCTACGAATGGTTTAAAGGTATACAACTCGTCATCAACACAAATGTAACAAACCAATTAACCGGTAAAAGATAGCTCGGAAGTAAGGAAATCTAAGTAAACACACTTTTCTCCATATAAGTTTCACAACCTATTTATTTTCTTGTTATTTTATTTTATTTCCAATAGTAGTTATTTGGGTTAGTTGATTAGCAAGTAATTCCGCCCACTCTTCCAAATACCCGAGATTTTACTTGCTTTCATTAAATACAAAAAAACAAAAAGAATCATCCCTCAACCCTTAGACCTAAATTAGAGTAGTTTTCAATCCTAACGACACTATTCCCTGAGATAACGATCAATCCCTGGTACTTACCACTTCACTATACTACATCGGTCAAGTACACTGCCTGGTGGGGGTTGTAAGCTTCTCAAGATCCCTTGAGAGGTAAAACCTATTGTGAAGGTTGCAAAACCCACGCATCAGAGGCTCATAAGACGAGATACTCGATTCATCCAGGGTCTGATAAAATGTACTATGATCTTAGAGATGCTTATTGGTGGCCGGGAATGAAGAGGGAGATAGCTGAGTATGTTAGTCAAAGTTTAACTTGCTTGAAAGTTAAGGCTGAACATCAAAAACCCTCTGGATTGTTACAGCAGCCGCCGATTCCTGAATGGAAGTGGGATAATATAACGATGGATTTTATTACCAAGTTGCCTCGAATGAGTAATGGGCATGACATGATATGGGTCATTGTGGATAGACTAACGAAGTCTGCACATTTTCTGGCCATTCGTGAGGATTATAAGATGGAGAAATTGGCATGGATTTATATTAATGAGATTGTGGCGAAGCATGGTGTGCCTGTGTCTATTATTTCGGATCGTGATAGTAGGTTTACTTCACGGTTTTGGCAATCGTTGCAAAAAGCTTTGGATACACGGTTGGATATGAGTATTGCTTATCATCCACAGACCGATGGGCAAAGTGAACGAATGATACAGAATTTAGAGGATTTGCTTCGAGCATGTGCTATTGATTTTGGAGGAAGCTGGGATACTAATTTACCTCTGGCTGAGTTTTCCAATAATAATAGCTATCATACCAGTATTAGATGTGCACCGTTCGAAATGTTGTATGGGAGGAAGTTTAGGTCACCTGTTCTATTGGCAGAAGTTGGGACGAGCCAGCTAATTGGTCCTGAGTTGGTGCAAGAGACTACGGATATGGTGTTTCGGATTAAGGAAAGACTTAAGGCTGCAAGAGGTCGCCAAAAAAGCTAAGCGGATAATCGCCGTAAGCCTTTAGAGTTTAATGTTGGTGATTTCGTGATGTTGAAAGTGTCTCCTTGGAAGGGTGTTGTACGTTTCGGTAAGAAAGGCAAGTTAGCACCGAAGTATGTAGGGCCATTTGAGATTACGGAAAGGATTGGACTTGTGGCATATCGGTTGAGATTTCCTGAGGAACTAAGTGGTGTGCATGATACGTTTCACGTATCTATTCTGAAGAAATGTTTGGCGGATGCTAGTTTTCATGTGCCATTGGACGAGATTAAGGTTAATAGGACTCTTCATTTTGTTGAGAAACCTGTTGAGATTATGGACCGAGAGGTTAAAAGTATGAAACGTAGTAAGATAGCATTGGTGAAGGTACGGTGGAACTCCAAGCGTGGTCCTGAGTTTACTTGGGAACGTGAGGATCAGATGAGATCTAAGTATCCTAAATTGTTTGCTGAGGAGGTTGATGAGACGAACTTGTTAGGATCATAGTTTTCAACTATTCAGTCAAGTCTCGGTCATTTCAATAAATGTAATAGGTTGCTAGTTTTATCACATTATGTTACGTTTTAGACTAATACTCGTTCGGTTATAAGACGAGTCCAATAAGTGTCCGATGGGCCTTGAAAGCCCACGACATAGTACATAGGGAAGGAAGGGAGTGTTGCCCTATCCTCCTCCTATAAATAGGACCCTATGTATCTCTTTCATTTTGTTGGTTAATTTCATATCTTAAGCAAACTATTGTTCTTTCATCTTTCATATTGATCTTAATCAACCAAGTCTATTTCTCATCTCATTTCTTTCATTTGAATACTTGTGTTTACTAATATGGTGACCTAACAAGTGGTATCAATCGCTAGAAGAAGGTGTAGTTTTATTTTTTTGTGATATACGAACCATAAACTCGTTTTTTATCTCGTTAGATTCAAAAAGTTTGCAACTTTCTTGCTTCTTTTGTGTTTTTATCACATATTTGATTACAAACTTGTGTTAGAAACCAAAACAAACAACAAAGTTTCAAAATTTTTGGGTTTTTTAAGATTCGTACAAACTTGTACTTCTTATCGAAAATTTTATAATTTTTGTTAAAAAGTTCAAGTTTGCAACTTTCATTAAGATTTCATCATTTTAATGCTAGTTGTACAAGAATCTTGGATTAAAAACTCGTTTTAGGTTTGCTTTTTCACAAAAGAAAAATCTGCGTTTTATCGAGAACCTCTAAAACCCCAATTTATCGAGAACCTCTTAAACCCCATTTTATCGAGAACCTTAAACCCTCTTTTATCGAGAACCTTCGATATTACTACCTAAGTGTTTTTGTTGCTTACTCAGTGTTTTTCTCTCTTGTATAAGAAAGAAAACACTTCGACTTATTGGATAGTTTCGTTATTGTATAATCTCGAAACTTTGGATTTCTTTTATCGAAAACTTAGGTTATCGAGAACCTTATAAGTTATCGAAATCAATCTCTTGTTTTCGAAATCTTATAATTCTATCGAAATTAACTTAAGTGCCATCGAAAAGAAACTCTGTCTCACTTTCACCAAAGATCTCGATAATTGTCTCCAACATTTCTCGATAAATTACCTTTATCGAGAATAACGCGAGTTATCGAAATCTTCCTTGGTTTATCGAGAACTTTTGTTTCTTGGGATTATTTGAACTTTAACCGTTTATCGAAATCTTCCAATTGCCAAGCATCGAAATCTTAGTTACTTTTGGGGATTAAGCTTTTGTACTATACCTTCTACAAGATCCATAAACCACAAGTTTTTCAAACATGTCTTATGTACCATACTCTGAAGCTCCATTTCAACATCCTATGTACATCAATGCTCGTCAACATCTACTGCGTGGAACTGCATATACTCCTCCATTTATGCTATCAGGACCATACCATGTTTGGAAAGACAGATTTCTGCAATGGATTCAAAATCGTCCACATTCTGATCTACTCCTGAAATCAATCAAAGATGGACCATATAAGATGAAATTCATTGCTGATACTGAAGGAAATATCACACTTCAAACTTCTGATGTTCTGACTGGTACTGAACTTGATCAATACAATGCTGACAAGGAAGCTGCTTGGTTTATCACTACCGCTCTTCCAAATGCCATATACACCAAGCTGGAATTTGATGCAAGTGCTCAAGAGTTGTGGAACCACCTTGCTATTATGCACAGTGATGAGGATCCAACAGTCATCACTGATAGACTCATTCGATCTTGCTTACAGAGAACGTTTCCTAAGACCATTCTTCCTGCACCAATCATCATTCATGGGTTCACCTACACAAATGAAGGATTTGTCTTGGACAACTCTAGTGAGCATACTTCAGAAGATCCTCATACTCATCAAACGATTATGCAACAGTTTGAACAACTCGGTGTGTCATCCACTGCACTTACTTGTGTACCGTCTAAAGCATCACAACCTACTCCTAAAAGCAGTGCCTACTATCTTCAGAAGTACCTCTCAGCACTTCGAGCTGAAGCAATTGCACGTAATCAACAACAAAAAGATCAAATGACTGTTATGGATACTACTGATGATATGATATTGATGGAAGACACAGAAGAGGTTCAGGTAACAGACTCAGGCCCAGTGTATGATACTGACGGTCAGTCTTAGTTATGTGATAACTCATGTCTCATTCACGACATTGTCTCTCCTTCTGTCTCAGAAATGAATGAGGTCCAAGTAGTTCAAGCTGATTCACCGTTATCTACTCATGAGAATGATCAAATGTCCACAGTCGTTATATTGGATGACTATGATCAAATGAATCCAGGTGTCACATTTGATCTTCCTGCTATCACAATGACTAATGATAACGATGATCAACTTGAACCACATGAACCTTTGAACGATTCAGAAACAGAACTCTGACAACTTCTTTTGGTGAGTCATAATCAGAACATCCAATGCCAAGGGTTGAATGCTAAATTGAAAGCCAAGATTAAACTTTTAACAAGAGAACTTGAGCATAGTAAGCTACAACTTAAGGTTTTTGAAACAAAAGATGCTCAGGAAACAAGCTTAGATCTTATCACTCAAAACGCTAACGACTTAAAGAATAAACTAAGCATGATCAATGAAGCTCCTTTATTTCAATACTTTAGATCTATCATAAATGAAATTAAGTTGATAGATACTGCCATTGAACGCAATTCTGAAGTCACGGCTGCAAATTTCATGTCACCCGTTGCTAAAGAAAGACGGGAAATGTTTGAAACTCAATTTTCTCCACCACTTAAACGTTTTTATTCTCACACTTGGTATTGGGAACAAGAATTAAAAAAGGAAGTCAAAAACATTCTCAATGTTTGTCACGAAAGTGAACAGTCAATCTTTAAACTCCAACGTCAAAATCAGTTTTTGCAAAATGAAAATGATCGTCTCATGGAACGTGTACTCAATTATGATATTATATCTGTGGTAATGAATTCTCTTTATGAATGTGGTACTGATATGCTTGTTTCTGAACACTGTGATGATATTGGGTTGTTGAATACAACAGTTGAGACATTAAAAAATGTGAACATGAGTCTCCGACAACAAAATGATGATGTGCAGAAAAAACTTTCAGATGAAATCTTTAAACTCAACAAAAAACTAGAATGGTGTCAAAACCAAAGTCTTATTTTTGAACTTGAATTGCAAAATCTTAAAACTTCGACATCTTTTTTAAATGAAAATGCGGAACTTAAAAGTCATATTTCTAAATATGAAAAAGAGATTGCCGAGTTGCAAGAAGTAACAGATTTTTGGCAAAAGAGTCCAGATGAATATTTCTATTTAAACCGAAAGCTTGACAGCACAATTCAGGATAAAACGCACATCATTATTGATTTGAAGGAGAAAATTAAAAATCTTGAAAATAGAAAATCTGCAAATACTAAGATTGTTGCACCAGAAAAACATAGGACAGATAACATTAGTACCGATACAGCTATTCATAATTCTAACATGAGTTCTTCCACCTCTCCAGGACTAGATATCCCTTATAGCGTTAGCAGATCCAAGCACCAAAAAGAGAAAAAGAAGAATAGGAGAACCTTAAACCCTCTTTTATCGAGAACCTTCGATAATACTACCTAAGTGTTTTTGCTGCTTACTCAGTGTTTTTCTCTCTTGTATAAGAAAGAAAACACTTCGACTTATTGGATAGTTTCGTTATTGTATAATCTCGAAACTTTGGATTTCTTTTATCGAAAACTTAGGTTATCGAGAACCTTATAAGTTATCGAAATCAATCTCTTGTTTTCGAAATCTTATAATTCTATCGAAATTAACTTAAGTGCCATCGAAAAGAAACTCTGTCTGAATTTCACCAAAGATCTCGATAAATTACCTTTATCGAGAACAACGCGAGTTATCGAAATCTTCACTGGTTTATCGAGAACTTTTGTTTCTTGGGATTATTTGGACTTTAACCATTTATCGAAATCTTCCAATTGCCAAGCATCGAAATCTTAGTTACTTTTGGGGATTAAGATTTTGTACTATACCTTCTACAAGATCCATAAACCACAAGTTTTTCAAACATGTCTTATGTACCATACTCTGAAGCTCCATTTCAAAATCCTATGCACATCAATGCTCGTCAACATCTACTGCGTGGAACTGCATATACTCCTCCATTTATGCTATCAG
>LBNU01025230.1:2151-17245 GCA_014162995.1 Artemisia annua
AGATCACTTAAAAATTCATTGGAACAACAAGAAGCAAATCTATCCGACTAAACTAATTGTTCCTCTATTGTTAGTGATCTAAATGGAATTTCATCCGCCATGATGACAAATGAAAATGGTTTTACAAAGAAAGGGCACAAGAAAAAAGATAGACTAAAGAAAATTGATGCGCGAATTTTTAAGGGCACAACAAAGGGCACCCTAATCCCCGGCAGCGGCGCCAAAAACTTGATGCGTGTGGATTGTAACACGCACTACGTTTTACCTCTCGAGGGATCTCGAGAAGCTTGCAATCCCCACCAGGCAGTGTACCTGACCGATGTAGTATAGTGTAGTGGCAAGTACCGGGGGATTGATCGTTCTCTCGCAGGGAATAGTGTTCGTTAGGCTAAAAGCTACTCTAATCTAGGTCTAAGGGTGGAGGAAGATTCTTTTTGTATTTTTATATTTTAAGAAAGCAGTAAAATCTCTGGTTTAGGAGGATAGGGCGGAATTAGTTGCTAGTCAACTAACCCAAGTTTTCTACTTCTAAGCTACTTATATTTTTGTATTTTTGGTTTTGGAGAAAATCAGTGGTGGAGAATAGTGTTTACTTAGATTTCATTACTCCCTAACTATCTTTTACCATGTAATTAGTATGTTGAGTTTGCGTGGATGACGGGTGTATTCCTAACAAGTCGTAGGGAGTGCGTTCAATTCCCTAACTCTATAAGTTCCTACCTCACTCTATGACGATACGTCAAGCATCCTATCATGAGCTCACCGATAGCAACCTATGCATGAAATACTACCTTAAAATCGAAAACGCACATACGATTCACGTTTCTAAAGACGTTCAAGCTTGTTACCGTATAGGAGATTAGCCAGTTTTCTCTAGTCTAACGTAGATGAAACATTCACCCAAATACAATCACAACATACACATCACATGATAATCAATAGTTAGGTTTCATTAGATCTAAGCAAACACAAAGTAAATTAGCCTAGCATGTTGGAAGAAAGACAAGCACAAGCATAAATCACACAACACATAGACATATTGTATGAATAAAGACTTATCTTGGATTACACATGCAAGTTAGAGGGGTTAGGATACCCTCTAAGGTCTCTAATACACGTACTAGGGTTTAACACTAAAGTTCTCCACTCCAAAATTCGACTAAAGTTCCACTAGGTTCTCTTTTTAAAATAAAGAAAAATCGTTCTATATATATAGAAAACGCGGGCTGACGGCGTCAGCCCAATAGGTGACGTCGTCAGCTCGGCGATTAGGGTTTTCTGACGGCCTTCCTTGACGTGGTCATAATTGCTGGTTCCAGATCTGACGGCCTTGGTTGATGGCGTCACCAAATTGCACTACGAACTCTCTGGCCCGTCACGAGTATTTTTCCAATTCTGGACTTCACTTGTTCCTGACGGCGTCACCTTGTAGAGTGTGATGGCGTCACCTTCAGTAGTCTTCAAGGTCTTTTGAGTTTTTGTTGTTTTCCGCACTTTTTCACTCCGAAAACGCCCGAAAATGCTTCTTTTGTGATTTTCCCTTCAAAAGTACCTAAAATGAGAAAAGAAACGACTTTGGGTGAAAACCAAACCAAAAACATACGAATTAGGACTCAAACTGACCCCTAAAAACGTATCATTTTTCGTCTCATCAGTGCCTTCCAATTCAGTGGTTGTATCTTGAAACTGTAAACTTTTTTCCATGTTTCTAACCAATAACACTTATCAGTCCATGCCTCTGGTATTTGTACAGGATGGCCATTGACAGCCATATTCCAGTTTGCAGCAACTGCATGCCTACATGGAATCCCTGTAATCTCCCATCTCCTACAACTACATGTTCTCCTATCAACATCAACAACACATTATTCCCCAAAACATCCAGTAACCTGGTACTTTTGTTCCCCATTCCACAAAACTTTATAATTACTAGCTTCTTTTTTGGTTTTTGACATCATTATTGTTGCAGTAGGGGTTAGAGGACCAGGACATTTGTTAATGGCTTTATAAACATTCACAATTCTTGTCATGCAGTACTCCCTGATGAACTCTGTTAATACAAATAAACCTTAAAAACGTTTATTTATATTTTACGATCTTTTAATGTTTTGTCGATAACTAACGAAAACTCATTTTAAGGAAATAGATAAAATACGTAAACGTTTTGAAACAATAGTTTACTAACTCATTTCACTAAACTAATACATATTAAACATGTTTAGTTATATAGTTTACATGAAACCAAAACTATTTTATAAAAACATTTTAGTAACATTTGTTACTTACATTTTATAAAATACATGTTAAGAAAATGCTAAGTGAACACTTGGACTATCCATGACCCACAACAAAGTCCATAACCCATAACCCATGAAGCTTTGATCCATAACCCACGACCAATTGCATGACATAATGCATGACATCAATAATAGGTAAAACCCATGACCCATGACCCAAAGTCCATAACCCATAACACAAAGTCCATGTCCCATGACACAAGATATCTTTGACATCATCTATCCGTGGACCATAACCCATAACCCATGACCCGGTTTGTTACCTAAAATCCGGGCTGGTTTACCCAGTATGCCGGATCCCTGAGTTTACACTAGCCGGATCCCTCTGGGAGGGAACCGGCGGAACTGGGTGAAAAGTAGGCAAAATTGCCTATAAATAGTGAGCCATTTCTCACTTGTTTCTCACACCTTTTAGAGTTTACTTCTCTCTATACTCTAAACTCTCTAACCTCAGATCCAAGGATATTTCTATGTAGTTTCTCTAGTTTCCTTTCAAAAGGCGAGAACAAAACCTCTCAAAGACGAGCAAGCTCGGGTGATGAGTTGCTTAGGATCTTCCTTTCCAAGATCACAGAAGTGATACTTGTTCTTTCTTTCTTCTCCAAAGGTGTTGTTAAGGTGTTGGGTTAATAGGTGTAAAAGGAAGTGAAATCCTTTAGTCGAGTTGTATTGGGTGTGTTGGTTTGGTCCGTCGTGCTAAGGACCCGATATCTAGCTTTGTACCGGATAAAGTGAGAGCTATGGTGTAAAGGCTTCTCCGCCGTGTGAAAGGAGATTTCTTGTTGTAATTACGAACTCTCGAGTAGGTGACTTGGGGAGTGGAGTAGGGCAAGGAAGGTGTCCTTGTAGCCGAACCACTATAAATACTTGTGTTGTGGTTGTGTCTCTCTAACTCTATCTCATAGTTTAGTTTATATTCTTTTATCTCTATCAATATCCAACACGTCAAAACTAGATTGACATAAGTCAATCTATAAGTGTTAATAAGTAAATTTAATTGGTAAAACTATTCAACCCCCCTTCTAGTTTTCCACAATTGGCATCAGAGCTTCGTTACCAAGTTTCTTAGAGTATATTGTACTTTAAAAACTTGATACGATCCATGTATGTTTTGAAAACTACAACGAAGGAAAAACTATTGTAAAAATCAACATCAAAGTCATTTTTTTTCAAAAACAATAACATTTTATATATTTTGGATATTGATAAAATTGTTATAACACCTAAATGTTTCTAACATACCTCTTTGTAGAAATTTTCATGTTGGAAAGCTCTTTAAAAGCTTATGAAATATTGCTCATCTAGGAATAGTCTCACTCTTAAGGATAACGTGGCAAAGGTATGTTTGGTCGTTCCTTTTAGGTGATTATTTGCTTGAGATCAAAAAGTGTTGATCTATTTGGTACACAAATACTTGATATACTTGTGCTTACTTGATTTTCAAAACTCTTTTCAAAATTGTTTCTCTTTAAAAGGAGTCATATCAACACTAAATTTTTCTTAATCATAACTTCCGAAAGTTTCTCCTTATCAATCTTTCAAACTAAGGAATTATATTCCATCACTATTTGGTCAAGTCGACACTAGAAAAGGTTTTTCTGGTCTTGATCAAACTCATAAACATTTCTTCTCATCTTAAAAAATATATCACAACAAAACTCTGTACCATGAACACTAAAATTAAAAATAATATTTCATTCATCAACAATTCCTCATTGTTGCGACAAAACTTTCTTGATCTCTTTATACCACCTCATCAAAAGAAGGAATGAAATACGGTCTCTCGTACGGTTTCTCTTCTCATCTATAAACCACTCAAACTTTCACTTCTGAAACTTATTTATCTCCACGATCCACATTCTAATTTGCCATCTCCAAAAACATCGGAGTAATCCGTAAAATCTATTCTCTAATCTTCTGATTTTCACTTGGGAAAATTAGTCATAATCAAACATTTAAAACAAACTAATTAAAAAGGCTAATACACCAAACATCATTTTATTTTGACTGTCTTGCCGGATCCCTCTGGCTTAACCTACCGGATCCCTTTTTCAAAGGATCCGGCAGTACAAAAAAATTCAATATGTCTCAGCCCCTCGTTCTTCTTATCCATTCATCCTAAATATAATATAAACACACTGCTCATGTAGAACTAAATCCTTCTTCAGCACAAATCGATCTCCTTGTAAGTATTTGGCATTCTCTACACTCGAATTTTTATGTATTTTCACAAAATCAATTTGAGTAGTTATAGGTTAATCATCCCTAATGATTCATGCTCTCATAATTGGGAATGATATATACATTTGGAAAAGGAAATTAGCATTGTTAATACAAACTAGAAACTCTTTCACAAAATCACTTTGAAACAATTTTTATTATTCTTCATAACATTTAGTTAATGTATATAGGTGTTCAAGATGCCACACATTTATGAATTCGATCATCATCTAACCAATGCCTATATCCCAAAAATCTTGTTTGAACCCTACACACTTGTAGAATTCGTTAGAGGATTCGAAAACCTTGGGTCTCGATATATTCATGAAGGTCGGGTCTTGGATCCTCCTATAATTTTTCAGAAAGAAACTAAGAGAAGCTTTCAAGCTAACAAATTTGACTATTTACTAAAAATTAACGAACCAATTTGTTCACGTTTCATTTTAGAATTCTTCCACGACACTAGTCTCGTACGAAACGAGGATCGTTCCCTCTCACTTTGATTTTGCATTCAAAACTATAGGTTCTTCACGCCTCTTGAGCAATTCGCTTAAATTCTTGGGATTCAAAATCTCGGGCAATTTGGCTATACGGAAGAATTCTCTCTTAAATCTATGAGTCAAGAAGAAGACGGTACATATTACAAATTCGCCCCTCCTGCTGAAGAATTAATCAATGTCATTTGTGACTCACCAAATGTCAGAGATCTCGACAAAATCCGTATGCTCGAACTCCGCAACTATCTTCAACCCATGGCGGTTATTCTACATGAAAATGTCTTAAGTCTGGTAGGAGATCGTAAGTACTTGCCCGCTTGTTGTGCTCACATGCTTTACTGCATTAAACTTCAACAACCATACAATCTTGCCTATTTCTTCGCTAAGCAAATCATACACCTCAAGGATAATCCACACAAACTCATTCTTTATGGGATGTTCCTAACACGTCTATTTCGTCACTTTATGACAACTCACCCATCTCTTCTAAATCCACAATACTATCTTGTCGACAAAGTAATGGAACCTCTGAATGAAACACTCTTAACATCCATTCTTATTCCCTAAAACCCATCTTCATTAAAGGAAGATAAATGGAGTTACTAGAGATTGAAGAGAGTCTAAAGAAAAGTTATGATTTGAAGAACATGGATGTTGTTTTTATCTATATGTAAAAACCTTGCTATGGTTATGTTTTTCTATGTATTTTGCTTCATCATATTGATGAGGATAAAAGTGTACCCGTTTTAGGGGGTCATTTAAGCCCTAATTCGTGTTAATATGATCAAATATTGCCCTAAATCGTTCCTTTTGTCATTTTAGATACTTTTGAGAAGAATTCTGGAAAACACATCATTTTGGACGTTTTTGGAGCATAAAGTGAAGAAAACGACAAAGTCTCAAAAGAATGCTGGAAATCCTTCCTGACGGCGTCAGAGTCACAAGGTGACGCCGTCAGCCAACCAAGACAAAGGAGTGAAATCTGACTATACGTGACGCCCTAAGAAGAAAACATGGAAATAACACCTGACGGCGTCAGGTGTTAATATTCCTAGGCCGTCAAGTGTTAAGCTAAAGAGTGATGGCCCAGATGTATTTTACAAGTGACGGCGTCAGACATGGATCTAGGCCATCCGAGAACCCTAATGGCGGCGAGCTGACGGCGTCAGAACCTATAACCTGATGCCGTCAGAGTGTATTTTCTATATATACTTTTCTATTTTTCATTCATTAGTGTGCAACTTTTGGGAACAAACCCTAGACGATTTTGACAGCTTTTTCAAGGGTTTTTCACCCTTGATTCTTCCATGTTCAATTGAAGATAAGTCTCCATTCAAATTAATCAATATGTCTATGTGTTGGTTAATTATATCTTATGCTTGTCTTTCAATTAACATGCTAGGCTGGATTTATATTGTGTTTGCTTAGATCTAATGAAACCTAACTATTGATTATTGGTTGTTGGTGTGTTATTACTTGTATTGGATGATTATTTATCGATGTTAGGCTTAAGAAAACTGGCTAACCTCCTATACGGTAACTTGCTTGAACGTCTTAAGAAACATGGACCAATGCGTACTAGGTTTTTATGGTTGTATTTAATGCATGAGCGAATTCTAATGATCCCATGTTAGGAGCTTCTAGCAGGCTCGACATAGGAGTGAAGTAGGAGCTTATAGAGTTGGGGAAGTACGTACGCCACCCCACGAATGGTATTAAGGAATACACCCGTCATCCACGCAATTAATACATACTAATTAACCGGTAAAAGATAGTTAGGGAGTAAGGAAATCTAAGTAAACACATTTGTCTCCATATAAGTTTCACAACCTTTTATTTTCTTGTTATTTCATTTTAATTGCAATAGTAGCTTTTGGGTTAGTTGACTAGCAACTAATTCCGCCCAATCCTTCAAACCCGAGATTTTACTTGCTTTTATAAAATATAAAATACAAAAATAATCATCCCTCATCCTTAGACCTATTAGAGTAGTTTTTCATACCTAACGAACACTATTCCCTGTGAGAGAACGATCAATCCCCCGTACTTACCACTACACTATACTACATCGGTCAGGTACACTGCCTGGTGGGATTGTAAGCCTCTTGAGATCCCTCGAGAGGTAAAACCTGTTGCGTGGTCGCAATCCCGCGTACATCAAGTTTTTGGCGCCGCTGCCGGGGAATAGTTATTGTTTAGGTTGGATTTTTATTTTATTAGGTCTACTCACTAGATTCCTTTCTAGTGAGATTTTTATTTTATTTTTCTAGTTTTGTCTTTAGTCTATCTTATTTCTTCGTGTTTTTGTTCGTAACCATTACCATCCGACATCATGGAAGGTGGTAATATCCTTGATCCCAACAACCCACCTAAACCAAACAACCCACCACCACAACCAAACCAACCTCCTAGAGCCCGTACCTTAGGAGAGTATTCCCGACCTAGCCACCATGGCTATCGAAACACCATTGAGCTCACCCAAGGAGCCAATGTGTCTCCCTTGCGATCCGACACCATCCGGTTGGTGCAAAGCGGATGCGCATTCCATGGACTTCGTTCCGAAGATCCAAATCAACATCTCAAGGATTTCCTCAAAATCGTAGATTCCATAGACCTTAATGTTGAAACTCGAGAGACTACCCGATTACGTCTCTTCACAACTCGCTTCTTAGCTCAATTTTTCCCACCGGGAAGGACTACCAAGCTAAGGAATGACATCTTGGCGTTCCAACAACGTAAAGGCGAAACCCTCTACGAGGCATGGACTCGATTCAAGGACTTACTCCAAAAAGTCCCTCATCATGGCATAGACCTTTGGCTCCAAGTCCAAATCTTCTATGACCATATTAATCTCCCCACGAGGCAAGCCATTGACCAATCGGCCGGTGGTAAGCTACGTGATCTAAGTGCGGAACAATCATGGGATCTCCTAGAAGATCTTGCTCTCTATGACAATGAAAGTTGGAATGATCCCCGTGATTTGAATAAAACGGTCAAGGTAATATCTTTGCCTTCGAATAATTCAAGCACTTCCGACAGTAGGATCATAGAACTTGAAGACCAAGTCAAGTTTCTTATGAAATCCTACGAGGCTCCTAAACCTTCAAGCCAAGTGAACAAAATCACTTCTTCGTGCGAATTATGTAGTGGTCCCCACAACACTCGTGATTGCATGGAACTCCCTGAACAAGCTTTTGCGGACTACGCATCCTCGCGTACTGGCGGAGCGGGAGACAACTGGTACACTTTCAAACCCGAGCCAAACCCTTACGGTGATTCATACAACCCCTCATGGAGAAATCACCCAAACCTTAGGTGGAAGCAAAACCAAAACGCGCCCTAAACCAATTCTTCCAACCCACCTAATCGTTTCCAATCGAACGGTTCCTACCCAAACCGTACTTTCAATAACAATCCTTCCAACAACAATGGTAGTACCAATAATCTCGAAGGATTGATGTCTCAATTTATGGCATCTCAAGAAGCTCGAATAGCTAGATTCGAATCCGAATTCAATCAACAACAAACGGAGATGACCAATAAGATAGACAACTTATTGAAAGCCCTCAACAACCAAGTGCTATCACCTCCACATAAGGACGCTAGGAACACAAATAGCGGACCCCAAGTTAAAGACCCTTCTTCATCCAAACATGTCCACTTCGTCAACGTTGTCACCATTAAACCAATTGATAGGAGTAAGGATAATAGTGAACCTAAGGATGAGGTTAAGAAAGTTGAGGTAGATAAGGAAATTTGGATAAGTGAGACTAAAGAAGTAGATTATGAAGAAGACTACTTCAATAGGTTACCAAGTAGGGAAGAGCGGGCATACCAGAAGGATCTATTCAATGACCCCGAGACACCATACATCCTAGGTAACCCAATCATCAAAACCGGTGACCCTACCAACCTTAACATACCATGCAATATAGGTCACTTGCATTTTTAGAAAGCTTATATAGATCTTAAGTCTCCCATAACATCATGACTAGAGCCCACTACAATCTTATAATGAAAAAGCAACTGGGACTTAGGACATTTCCTAGCACGGGGTGGGTGAGCAATTTTGTAGGTAGAGTTAGAGGACTACATGTCTACATAGGGAATTTCACCTATATCGCCGACTTTGTGATCGTTGAGGACATTCGCCCGGTAATAGATGCGTGCTTAACTCAAGTAGTTTTTGGAAAGCCGTCTGTTGAGGCCTCTAAGATGAACTATGACCCATCTCTAGGGATAGTTAGGTTCAAAGACGAGACCGATGATGTAGCTTACCAAATGCCTTATAAGATAGAGCAATACCGACTTTTGTCAAACCTTGAAAAGGAGAACAAGCAAGCGGTCTACTATAGGAATGATGAGGATAGACGTAGGGGAGTAGACTATGTCATGGAAAGGATATTCGGTTTCTACAAGGATTGTTTGAAATTAGGACCGGATTATCAAACCGGACAAGAGGATGACCTAGAAACTGTGACCAACAATGGAGTCACGTAATGTACGGTGACTTTGAGTCTAGCTACAAGACTCGTTAATAAAGAAAAGCGCTTCTTGGGAGACAACCCAAGCTTTGTGTTTATTTATTTGTTTGTTTGATTTTATTTGTTTCCGTATGTAGGTTATTTTTCTTGTTATTGATTCATGCTTCAAAAACTAATTTGTGAAAATGCCTTATTTTGTTTTTAACTTCGTCTTAACTACATATAAAGGTATTTTGCAAAAGATAAGTGTAAGAGAAATCTAAATCGGTTAATAAGAACGAATGAACATGAATCATAACAATTTAAATTAACATGCATATTAGTACTTGTTTGAGTCAAATGCTTGTATCGAGTCATAATGATATTTTTGCCGGAATTCCAGGAAGTAAGGTATAGTTTTTCCAGAACTTTTCCATAAACTTAACATGAGAATTCTGTCAGATCATTTCTGACGACGTCAGGCATTACAGCCTGACGGCGTCAGGCAATAATTTTCTGAAATTTTTGAAAGTTTTGTTTTTCTTCCGGAATCATAAAAAGTTTTGTTAATTCTCTAACTTATAATCTCCAGGAATTCTGCAAAAACATTCATTCCACAAGCATTATATCCTATTATAGATTATACTACCGATTTTACGCGAGGTTTGCCTTTATTGTTTTTCAGGTTAACAGGTTATTTTGGACAAGGAGATGATTTATATTTCGAAAGGGAAGCTTTGAGCGTTCATTTTTCTTGGAAAAAGATCTAACCATGTTACCTCACTATCCACACCTAACGAATCAGGGGAGTATTTGTTTCATTCTTTCATTTTCATTACTTTTACATCTTTTATGTGAACATTGGGAACAATGTTCGGTTTAAGTGTAAGGGGGGGGGGGTAAATGAAGACATCTTAGAGAATGCAATTGCGTTTGATTTTTGTTTGTTTTATAGTTAATTTGTAATTAAACCGAAAGAAATATTCGTTAGGGCAATTTTAGCGCCAATTTAAATTTTTTTACAACATTTAGAAGTGAAACTTTGGTCCTAATAAGCGTCTCATGGATAGGAAATTATATGACTAGCACAAAACCGTACCATTAAAAAATTTTTTCCACCCCAAATATGTGAGGTTCGCCCCTACAATTGGTAGGAAAAGCATTTATGCTATGATGTGTGTACCGGTAGCACTTAGATTCTAGAACTTGCGTTAGGACCATCTCAAATCCACAAGTGAGACTACATTCGCGTAGTTAGATCTACTACATGATAAGAGGCATTAGGATTAACCCCTTGTTTTACACCCGTGTTTTTGTTATAATTACATTGGCTACATTGGTCAAGTAATTCTCCCACATCCTTTGCGTTGTACCCATTTTTGGTACACGATACCCCTAGTACACCCCTCAGAGCCTATCTTTGCGTTTCGACCTTTGAGCATCTTACTCAAAGTGAGAATTTGTTACACCCCACTAAAATGTACACCCAAATCGCCTTAGCCTACCTTGTATGCACTCATCCTTAGTGCATTATTGTTAAAACATTTGTGTTAAACCCTTTGTTAATTATCTAATTGATTACATGGTTGCTAAGTCGAGTCATATCTTGTACATATTGTTTTGGGACGATTGGGACTCATGGGTAAAGTACTAGTTTAATGGAGTAATGGGGAAGAACAACATTATTACCCCCATATGTGCTAAATATTTTAAAAAGTACTCAAAGTTTTACGATTATCTTAATTCGAGTCATTAGATTAGTTATTTGTAAAGTATGTAAAAGCAAAGTGTAAGGGGAGAACTGAGGCCCCTATGATGTATTATTTTGGATGGTAGGGCAAGAGTGTACAAAAAAAATCAAAAAAATCAAGAAAAATACCAAAAAAAATGAGAAAAAGAGAAGTAGAAAAAACATACGGACTACCATCCCGTTTCATTTTATGTTTGTTTATGTTTTTGTTATTTCATTTTTAGCTTAAGTTGAGTCGAGTCTTGGCTTAGCAACATTGTATAGTACATGTATTTGATCATGATAATTAACTTGCCACCAGTAAAATACCCTTTATTCCAACCAAACCGTGTTTATCATATCCCTACACCTTACATTACAACCCTTTGGAAAGCCCTCTTTGATAGTTTATCTTAGGTGCTTACGCCTAGTGGAGGAGTAATTGATCCTCTCCCAAGCCTATGGTAATCTATTTGCTATGACAGGTAGTGAGTGATTTTATTCCATTTCAAATGTAGTTGTATAGGTTTATAACACCCGAGAGATGAGAGTATCCAAACACTATTTGTGAGGTGCTAGTGTATGATTTCCGTGCTTATTATGATTAGGGTCGAGTAACTATTTGTTGTAATTACTTTTATATTAGTTTTAAATGACCCATAACTCATATTTTGATTGGAATAAAAGCCTATTTGCTTGAGGACAAACAAATCTCAAGTGTAAGGATATTTGATGATGTTAGCATCATATTTTTATATTATGAAGTGTCGGTCATTAAAGTCGAATATTATGTAATAGGTTGCGTAAGAAAGTATTTCAAAGTTGTTTGTTCATGTTTATTAGAAAGATAGAACTACAAGGGCTAAACTTGTAAAGGCATGAAAGCTAACATGCCTAGCTCTATATTATGTTTTGTAAACCTCATTTGAGAGGTTTGGTTGATCATTGTGGAATAAACATTATTCTTATCTTTACACATAGTGATCCTCCCATCTCTCTCTCTCTACATCTCACTTTCTCTCTCTAAGATTTGTTGAATAAGGTCGTGATTTAGGTTGTTTCCGGGCTCCTACAAGTGGTATCAATCGCCAAGGGATAGATTTAGGTTGGTTTAGATTTAGTGTTGATTGTTTTTTGGGTCATTTGGCTATTTCATGGTTCGTTTGGTTTCGTGGTCAACAAGTAAGGCTCGTTTGATTTAAGGTTTAAGGTTTTTAGGTGTTTTGATAGGTTTATACTCGTTATAGATTAAATATTACACGTTGTTGAATCAAAAAATTCGAACAGTACACGTTTTTGGGGTTTAGCGAGTTTGTGAATTAGGGTTAAGCGAGTATGGAACGTTTGGTTTGGTTCTAACGAGTTTGAATTCTGAATTTAGCGAGTATTGAATTTTACTTAGCGAGTATCACTCTGTTTCATAGCGAGTATCACTCTTTTTTATAGCGAGTATTGAAGCTGTCTTAGCGAGTATTGAATGTTTTTGGCGAGTATGCCTTCTAACCTTATCGTTAGCGAGTAAGGTTCTTGATTCTCAGCGAGTATCAACTTGTTCTCAGCGAGTATCAGGTTAATCTAGCGAGTATCGTCCTTTGTGGTTAGCGAGTATCAAAAATCTAGCGAGTACGAGACTTCCAGCGAGTATCACATAGAACTAGCGAGTATCAAAATAATTCTTAGCGAGTATCCCTCCTTAGTACCAATCCAGCGAGTATCAACTTGTTTATTAGTGAGTATGGTGATCTCTTCTGATTTCAGCGAGTATGAAGTTCAGGGTTAAGCGAGTTTGGATTGTTCTATAGTAAGAGACCATCTTAAGATCTTAGTGAGTTGGTAAAAAAAAAAAAATTGGCGTTCAATTTTTACGCGAGATTTAAATTTTGGTATAACGTTGAAAATTTTGACCAAAAATTCAAATTTTTAGGCCAAAATTCAAATTTTTTCGATAAAATTTGGCGTCAAAATTTTTAAAACTCAAATTTTTCGTGCAACCTTAGAATTGCATTCCATAGTGATTTTCAAATTTTGGGTAAGAAAATTTTCATATTCGATTTTTGGAGGGAAAACTCAAACTCACTAAGAACAACCGTTTACGCCTTTAAAGTTTCATCAAACCTAATCTACAACAACAACCTAAGTTCATCTTAAAGATCCAACAACAACCTTTCACGACACGTCACTTTGAATCAAATCATAATGGCAACTCAACAAGATATTCATGCTGCCGGTGCTGAGAACCGTCCTCCTATGCTTGAAAAAGGTGGTTATCTTCCATGGACAAGCCGTATGCTTCGATACATCAAAACCAAAACCGATGGCAAGCTCATGATCAAATCCATTGAAAATGGTCCATTTCAGCCAAAAGAAATCCTTGATCCGGGAATTCCAGAAGGAACACCTCCTACTCAACCATTCTTTCGTCTCAAAAAAGAAGAAGATTACACAGCTGCAGACTGGAAGCAGATTGAAGCAGATGACATGGCAATGCATCTTATTCAACTTGGATTACCTCGTGAGATCTTTGCTGCTGTCGACAGTTGTGAAACCGCTTATGCTATGTGGGAACGAGTTAGAATACTTTGTCATGGAACGGAAATCGGACAACAAGATGTTGAGAACAAGCTTCTAACAGAATGGGAAAACTTCACGTCTATAGCAGGTGAACAGATTGAATCATACTACACCAGGTTCTGTACCTTGATGAATGAGCTGATTAGAAACAAGTTGGAACCACGATAAATTGTGACAAACATTAAGTTCATCAACAATCTACCAGAAGAATGGCGTCGCTTTGTCACAATTGTCAACCAAACAAAGAATCTTCATCAGGTGGATTATGATCAACTCTATGACTTCTTGAAGCAAAACCAAGCTGAGGCAAATGAAGTTAGGAAGGAAAAGGTGGCTAAGAATCATGATCCTCTTGCACTCATTGCTACAACACCAACACCTCTACCAGTGAACACACAACAACCATCATTATCTTCCACTCACAACTATGTGCAACAACCATACGTTTCACAACCAACACCTACCTATCAACAATAATTCTACCCACAACAACACGAAGTCATTCCACAACAACTACCAGATCAACAATTCCAAGAACCCGAATTCACTGATAATGATGAGAATCTTGCTGCAATAACTCAAGCATTTGCTCTTCTGACTAAGGCATTCCAAGGACGCTATTCAACTCCAACTAACAACAACCAACGAATTTCATAGAACACTCGTAACAAGCAAATTGCTCAACCGAGGTTCAACATTGGCAATACGGGTCAAATGGTTGGTGTTATGGGGAATCAGCAAGGATATGCTACGGGCTTTCACATCGGGAATCAGAATCAATGGGTCAGTATGCAGGAAATAGGATGGGTCAAAGGAATCAGATGGGTCAGTTTGTTGGGAATCAGCGGGGTCAGTATGTTGGTAATCAGGCTATGGGTAATCAGGTTGGAAATGTTGCAGCTCAGGTTGGAGGGAATAATGGGAATGTGAACGTGAATCAGGGAAATTTGGTTAAGTGTTTCAATTGTCAGGGTGTCGGTCACATGGCAAGGAACTGTCCTTCTAGAGTGGATAAGAAAAATCCTGAGTACTTGCAGAAAGCATTGATGCTGGCTCAGAAGCAGCAAGCAGGATTTCAGTTGAATGCTGAGGAGATTGACTACATGGCACTCATGGATGATATGGAAGATTGTGAAGATATTGATGCGAACTGCATATTCATGGCGAATCTCCAGGAGGCTAAGTATGACACAGATTCTGGGACACCGCCGGTTTTTGATGCCAATGTAGTATCTGAGGTACCATTAAATAATTCTTTCAACAATAATGATATGTTTAATATGTCCCCTCATGAGGAACAGCATTCTGAGACACAAG
>LBNU01025230.1:30488-41222 GCA_014162995.1 Artemisia annua
CCATTTTCACCTCTCCCTCCAAAGGAACTTATCGTTGAAGAAGTCAAACAAGTCGAGCCATCTGACGAAAAACTTCCAAAACTTGAGCTTAAAGAATTGCCTCCTCATCTTGAATACGCTTTTTTAGAAGGAACCGACAAACTTCCCGTCATTATTTCCAAACACCTAAAAGATGAGGAGAAGAAACGTCTCGTTGACATGCTCAGAAAGCACAAAAATGCCATCGCATGGCGTATTTCCGACATCAAAGGCATTGATCCTCGTTTTTGCACTCACAAAATTCTTCTTGAAAACGATGCCAAGCCGTCCGTCCAACAACAACGAAGGGTTAATCCCAAAATCCATGAAGTAATCAAGAATGAAGTAATCAAATTACTCGACGCGGGGATGATTTACCCAATTTCTGATAGCTCATGGGTTAGCCCAGTCCATTGTGTGCCAAAGAAGGGTGGTATGACGGTCATTACGAGTGATGATGATGAGCTTATTCCAACGCGTCTCGTAACCGGTTGGAGAGTGTGCATCGACTATCGAAAGCTCAATGAAGCAACACGGAAAGACCATTTTCCTCTTCCTTTCATGGATCAGATGATTGAACGACTTGCAGGAAATGAATTTTATTGTTTTCTTGATGGTTTTTCTGGCTATTTTCAAATTCCCATCGATCCTCCCGATCAAGAGAAAACCACTTTTACTTGTCCCTACGGAACTTTTGCCTATAGACGTATGCCCTTTGGCTTATGCAATGCCCCAGGCACGTTCCAGAGATGTATGACCGCCATTTTTCAAAATATGATCGGGAAGACAATGGAAGTTTTTATGGATGATTTTTCTGTGTATGGTAATTCATTTTCGTCTTGTCTCTCCCATTTAGAACAAATGCTCCAAAGGTGTGAAGACACTAACCTAGTTCTGAATTGGGAGAAGTGTCACTTTATGGTTAAAGAGGGTATAGTCCTCGGCCATAAAATCTCAAAAGCCGGGATTGAGGTGGACCGTGCCAAAGTCGATGTTATCGCAAAATTGCCTCATCCCACGACCGTCAAGGGAATTCGAAGTTTCCTCGGTCATGCCGGCTTTTATAGAAGATTCATACAAGACTTCTCCAAAATTGCCCGACCTTTGACTCACCTTTTGGAAAAAGAAGCCCCGTTCATCTTCACCAATGAATGCATTGCAGCGTTTAATACGCTTAAAAAGAAGTTGACGGAGGCTCCCATTTTAGTTGGCCCCGATTGGGACTTGCCCTTTGAATTAATGTGTGATGCAAGTGATTTTGCAATAGGGGCAGTCCTGGGTCAACGAAGGGATAATTATTTTCGGCCTATACACTATGCGAGTAAGACCATGACCGGTGCCCAACTCCATTATACCACCACTGAAAAAGAGATGTTGGCCGTAGTTTATGCTTTTGAAAAATTTCGCTCATATCTTCTTTTAAAGAAAACCATAGTGTATACGGACCATTCAGCTTTAAAATACCTCATGAACAAACCTGATGCCAAGTCAAGACTAATGCGCTGGGTTCTCCTGTTACAAGAATTTAAAATTGAAATTAGAGATAAAAAAGGCTCGGAGAACCTAGCTGCCGACCATTTGTNTTCAAATACCCCATGGTTTGCCGATTTTGCAAACTACCATGCGGGGAATTTCATTAGGAAAGGAATGTCGTACCAAGCCAAAAAGAAATTTTTCAAAGATGTGAAACATTATTTTTGGGAAGACCCTTATTTGTTCAAAATTTGTGCGGACCAAATCATTCGGAGATGTGTCCATGGTAAAGAGGCTGAAGCCATTTTAAAAGCATGCCACAATGGACCCACAGGGGGACATCATGGTGCCAATTTTACTGCTAAAAAAGTTTTTGACTCCGGTTTCTTCTGGCCTTCGATCTACCGCGATGCACAGGACCTGGTGAAGTCTTGTGACGCGTGCCAACGACAAGGAAAAATTTCACAACGGGATGAGATGCATCAAAACTCCATCCAAGTTTGTGAAATCTTTGATGTTTGGGGAATCGATTTCATGGGACCATTTCCATCTTCAAACAGAAACAAATACATCCTCGTGGCAGTCGATTACCTTTCTAAATGGGTTGAAGCAAAAGCATTTCCAACTAACGATGCCCGAGTGGTTGTAAAATTTTTGAAAAGTTTGTTTGCCAGATTCGGTACACCTCGAGCTATTATCAGTGACCGTGGAACTCATTTTTGTAATGACCGATTTTCAAAAGTTATGTCAAAATATGGTGTTACCCATCGACTAAGTACCGCTTATCATCCTCAAACTAGTGGTCAAGTCGAGGTGTCGAATCGTGGTCTAAAAAGAATTTTGGAAAGAACCGTGGGTGAGAATCGTTCTTCTTGGTCGGACAAGTTAGATGATGCACTCTGGGCCTTCCGCACAGCTTATAAAACACCAATTGGTTGTACCCCTTACAAGCTCGTGTACGGAAAGGCATGTCATCTTCCGATTGAGCTAGAGCATCGCGCCTACTGGGCTTTAAAACATGTGAATTATGATTTAAAAACCGCGGGTGATCACCGAAAAATCCAGTTGAATGAGTTGAATGAACTCCGAGATCAAGCTTATGAAAATTCTTTGATTTATAAGGAGAAAACAAAACGGATTCATGATTCAAAAATCAAAAATCGTGTTTTTAATGTCGGTGATCAAGTTTTGCTTTTTAACTCAAGGTTAAAAATATTTTCTGGAAAGCTAAAGTCCCGTTGGTCTGGACCGTTTACCGTTGCCCAAGTTTTTCCTTATGGTACTGTTGAACTTTTTAACCAAAATGGGGAACATTTTAAGGTAAACGGTCATCGTTTGAAACACTACTTTGGAGGGGATCTACCTTTGGTGATCCCGGATCTCCAAACTTTCCCCAAGGACAACTAAATTCGGGGATAGAGTCAAGCTAAGTGACTCGATGATCAAAAACAAAGCGCTTCGTGGGAGGCACCCCATGCTTATCCATCTATGTTTTTTAGTTTCTAATAAGTAACGCGAGGAGGGCGACCTCTTCCAATCTTGTGTTTGCTTGGTTGTTTGTGTTTGTGCAGGATTTCTCCAATTCATGATGACTCTCGTGCTCGTGGATCGTCTCATCTCCACTCGAGTCCCATGTCTTGCTGCTTGCTTGGAAATCCTATATCCAAATCTTATCGACTAATGGTATCTTTGGCATACTTAATAAACGGCCTTAGATTTATTATTAGGATTACCCTTACCTTGAAAACATTGAGGACAATGTTTATCTTTAGTCTGGGGGGGTGAATCTTCGATTTGATTGACCTAGCACTTTCATCTTTGTCGTTTACTTACGCAACCCCGTTTTCCTCAAAAATCCAAAAAAATTGAAAAATTTTGAAAATTTTCAAAGCAAAAAGAAAAAAAAAATGAGAAAAATATAAAAATACAAAAATAGAATAAAAGTTTTGACACCGAGTTTGACTTTCCTACTAGGTAAGAGTGGGAATAAAAATTTTGACTTGATCCGGGCGTGTTGAGCCCTAGCATGTTCCCTTAACCAAAGATGATCATAAAAGCTTTTGCTAGTTTTGTACACAAGGAGCTACTCTTTTGTCGGCTCCCGTACTTTACTTTATATATGCATGGCTTAAAATTATCGGCTAAGTATCCGCGGATCTCATTATTTGAGATTTTCAAAATGCGGAGAATGAGATATGATAGTGTTTATTTAGAAGTTAGTTACCATACGTGGAGTAGTGGTTCTCTTTAAAGCTCATCGAAGGTACTTGTGGCCTTTCGTTCCCATCAGCTTGTTTCACCCCATATCTTGTGTGCTAATTAAAGATGTTAGGTTTAGCCGATGAGTAGTTCTTTATCTTCTTAAGAGAATCTTTGCTTGGGAAATTGGGTACACATCATGGATACACGTCAATTGAGTTGTATTGTATATCGTTGAATAAGCGTAGTACGCATGTGGTTTCGGAGCTACCCAAAAGCCCGTTGTTATGTATGAGCTAAGGTGCTTTAAGACTTCGGATTGAGATCGGACCTTGGATCCTAGATTCCAACCCTAGCAGTTGGCGGTAGGTCTTGGACTGAAACCGTGAAGGTTCGGAGTTGAGAAGTTACTAAGGCAAGAAAAAGAAAAGAAAAAGAAAAAAAAAAGTATCAAGAAAAGAAAAAGAAAAAGAAAAGAAAGAATAAGGATGTATGTTGAAGATTTATGGATCATGAGTTCTAGTGTTAAGACTAAAGTTGGTCGCGCGTGAGGTGCATGTTACGATCCTAGATCGGACGCATGAGGTGCACGTGAAATGTACTCGCCAACTTATGTCTATTTATGATGTATTCCAAAGTCTTTGTATGTATCCAATATCCTTGATGTGGACCACATTTCTCTTGCAAACCTTCTTAAGGGAAGATCGATAACTACTTAGCGTTTGAATTTGGTATCTTTATCGGACTAAATCATATTGAAACGAGAAAATATGAAGCAATTCATTTCTCAAATCAATTAAAAAATTCTAGATGCACTAAGATTTGGGAGCGGGAGGTGACCACACACAAGTAACTTCCATGAGTGGTATTGGTATCTAACGTCTAAGTAAGCGGTGATCTCGTTTTTGCACTTAGTTTGGGACTTGTGAAAAATCAGGGACGATGAATTTTATCCAATCGGTCACTTTTCTATGAATCGTGTTCTTGCTCTATGACCCTTAATCGTTATCAAAAGATAATGAAAGTCATTCACACCGTCATATGCTAAATAGTGTTATATGTGATGTACATAGTCAAAAACGGAAAGCCGGGGCGTTTTAGGGAATAAATGATTTCGAATTTCTCTTGAACGTTTTGCTACTTTTCAAAGTTAGTAAGGAGAGGTTTTGAAATTATTTACCCTTAAGGCGTGATGTGATTACATTGCGTGAGGACACGCAATACCTTAGTCTGGGGGATTTTGATATGTGCTTATTCACATATCTTTTATTCACCATTATTAGACTATTTTAGACCAAAAACTAACGTTCAAAGCCAAAGATATCGTGTTTTTGTGTTTATGACTGTGCAGGTATGGATATTGCTAAAACATCACAAAAAGCAACCTAAAAGCCCAAAAAGAGCACGAGATGTGGAAAAGAGTCAAGAAGCCGAGTCAAAGTTGATATTCACTCAAGAAAAGCCCGTGACGAAGTTTTCATTACTTAAAGGCTCGAGAATATGAAAGAAATACTTAATCGAAGAATAAAGATGATTATCTTATATAAGCTTCCCAAATTCGAGCAAGTGATCACTTTTATATCATTGAAGACTTATTGAAGACTCGTCAACACTTTCCTCAAGATTACAAGGACTTAAGTTTACTTTTTAGAAGTTATTAGCTAGTATAATGAAAGTTTATGTGTCATTTCATGAACTATTAAGAATTTAGGGGGCTTGATGTAAAAGGAACCCACCCATGGAGTCCTTAAATACCACCCTCAACCTCATTTTTTAGGTGGTTAGTTTTTATGTTAGATTTTAGTTTTCTTAATGTTTTCATGTAATGTTTTCTTAATGCAAATTTTCTTTTAAGTCTTAAAGCTTTTTACTTGCTTATTGTCTAGCTTATTTACAAGTTCTCTTCATCTTTAATTCTATTTTTACTTCTATCTTGATTGAATATAAGCTCACAAGTTGCACCACCTTTGCATGAAGCTTGTTTTCGTGCCTTTATACCATGGGATGAGCTTATTTTGGTCTTGGTAGCTTGTAAAAGCTTTTGTTACAAGTTGTTTTAGCTTATTTACAAGTATTTGAGTCATTACTTTTAGCTTATTAATCTTTATCTTGAGTCAAAAATAGTTTTTTTAGTTACAAGCCCTAATAATATGTTTAGCTTATTTTGACTTATTACGGTTACTATAGCTTATTTTGAGTATTGGTTTAGCTTAATATTGAGTTCAAATAAGTTTTTATAAAGTTTTCTTAAAGTTTTTACGTGAAAAATATCAATTCGTGGGTCTTAGGGTTTAGCAGCGAGTATGGGACTTTACACATAGCGAGTTTGCTATTTTTATGATGCTAGCAAGTTTAATGACCTTGGCTAGCGAGTTTGGTGGCCTCTTTTGGGTCCCTAGCGAGTTTCATTGAGACAGCTAGCGAGTTTGACCTTCATTCTTGTTCTAGCGAGTATGGTGACCACTTTTGTAGCGAGTTTGATCCTTTCCTTTATGCTAGCGAGTATGGTCGAGTAGGTGTAGCGAGTTTGGTTTAGTTTGTTGTGTCTAGCGAGTTTGCTTTCATAGTCCTAGCGAGTTTGGTTCACTTAGGATCTAGCGAGTTTCACCTTCTCTTAGTCCTAGCGAGTTTCATTTCTTTAGCATAGCGAGTTTGAGGTTCCATTTTCATAGCGAGTTTGGTAACCCAACTAGCCTTAGCGAGTTTGGGTGCACAATTAGGTAGCGAGTATGGTGTAGAAATAGGGTCTAGCGAGTTTCCTTTTTCACATTAGCATAGCTAGTTTCGTTTTTGTTCTGTCTTAGCTAGTTTAGATTTTTAATTTCTTTTAGTTTTTGAGTCTTAGTCTTTCATTGTCGTGTCTTGTTTATTGAGCCGAGCTAGGCTTGTTTGCACTCCATCGTTTATCGAGTGGAGTTTTCTTTTATCCATTTCTTCCCGTTACTCTGTCGAATTTTCTTTTGAACCTTTTAACTTAGTTTAATTTTCTTTCGTTAATTAAATAACATAACAACAAAAACATTTTCCTTCTTTCTTAGTTTATCTCTTTTATTTCTTCTTCGCTTTACTTAGTCTCATGTTTTCTATTCCAGTTAAACGTATTTCTTTTCATACCGTTCTTTATTTCACTTAAACTTTATGCAAACCTTTCGTAGTATAACTAAAACAAATTCAACTCTTTTTAACCCATTCATCTCACATAACTCACGACTTGAGTGACTAGATCAATTTCACGCTCGTTGGGACAACGATACCCGTGGTTCTTGCTTTCACTAGCCTAGATACGCTCTTATCAGGTAGCAGGAGCCGTGGTCCTTTGTATGAAACTCCACTTCGGGTGGTGATCGCCTTAACATCGCCCTTCGGGTTAGCGATCGTGTTGCTCGGAAGTACTCCTGAGCCCGAGGGTCGATCATTTAAAGACTTCTTGAGTTCGGAAATCTCGTTGACCAACAACTTGTTCATTTCTTCTTGGGACTTCATGAATTGCTTAAGCAACTCATCAGATGAAGGCCCAGTGGGAACAATGGCTTGAGTTTGATTGTTAGGAACATTTTGAGCCCGATTGTTTTGAAAATTCCCATGATGTTGGTTATTACCCTGAAAATTGTTTCCCTGATGAAAATTACCCTGATTATTAAAATTATTGCCCTGATTACCATGACCTTGATTTCTTTGAAAATTTCCTTGGTTTTGAAAGCTCTGGTTCTGACCGGAATTGAAATTCCCTTGGTTGTTAAAACCTTGGTTCATTCGATTTTGGTTTTGATGAAAATTCTGGTTCCGGTTTTGAGCATTGGGGTTTTGAAACTGATTAAATCCGGGTGGTCCGTGGAAATTGTTGGAACGATAGTTTAAGAGATTACAGTCCCCCTGTGGTTGGTAAGAGTTACCCCCCGCATTGTAGGAACCTTGAGCAGCATATACGTTCTCGTGAGTGAAGCCACCGGT
Source organism: Artemisia annua (assembly GCA_014162995.1). Lineage (NCBI taxonomy): Eukaryota > Viridiplantae > Streptophyta > Magnoliopsida > Asterales > Asteraceae > Artemisia > Artemisia annua. Next base: position 38,130 of record LBNU01025230.1, read on the forward strand.
AGCTGGGCACTCAGTATAAGGATGTGGACCACAACATGTTTCACAACTGTGACTGACAGCTCTGACTTGATGATTGATGTTCTGATTAGATTGATGCATTCTTAACACAGCAGTGGACAAATCATCCATCTTTTTAGTGAGAGCAGCTATTTCAGAGGAGGCTGGAGTGACAGATTTACATGAATCATTCCTCTCAGCTGAGGAATCCCAGAAATTGTGGTGGGCAGTCATGTTTTCAATAAGATCATAGCACTCCTCGGGGGTCCTTTTCATGAAAGTCCCTCCAGCAGCAGCATTGATCGTGTCACGATGACGAAGAGTCAAACCATTATAGAAAGTATCTATGATGGTGACAAGAAGCATGTTATGATTTGGACATCGATCAATTGCAAGCTTATAGCGTTCCCATGCCTCAAATAAGGACTCATCGGGAAGCTGTCTGAAGTTGCTAATATCATTTCTCAACTTAGTTACCATGGATGGTGGAAAGTATTTTGCTAAGAACTTGGTAACCATTTCATCAAAAGTGTGGATCGAATTCTTCGGGAGACGATCAAACCAGGCAGTAGCATGATGAGTGAGAGAATATGGAAAGAGGTATAAGCGAAGGCCGTCTTCGGTGACACCATTCTGCTTCATACTCTGGGTGACGGTTAAAAATTTATCGAGATGCTTATTTGCATCGTCACCCGGTAAACCGTGGAACTGACACGAATTCTGGACTTGCTGGATCATGTGGTGCTTGAGTCCAAAATCCGTGGAACTGATAGTGAGTGGTGCAATGGGTCCTCCCCTCCCCTGCATAGTAGGCTGACACAGCTCCTCCATCGTTCGGAGATCAGGAGCTGCATCCCCAGTTTCAGATTTGGGAGGGGGTGGAGGGGGTGGTGGGTCATCGTCAGGCATATTAACGGATATTTCTTCAGCAGCAAGCAATTCAGCTATGCTCTTTTGACGATTCCTTCTGGAATGGGAACGAGTGCGCATGCACTAAAAATATTCACAAGTAAAACAAGACCGAGGCAAAACAACAGTGAACTTAAACCATTAACTATAATGTGACTGGCTTCTTTAAAAAAGGTACACCAATCACAAGAGTACAATGGCAAGTTTTAATCTTTAGTTTGGGAACTTATTAATGGTCATACACCCAGTTGGGTTGTATTCTGCCTTGATTTGTGGTGGTAATATTTTACGTATTTATTTAACAATAAAACAATGTTTTTGGCTTTTTGGGGTGTGTGAAAAAAACTTTTGGAATTATTTTTGTAATCGATTCGTTAACCGAAATCGTTCCTTTAAGACTACTCGCAGGGTGGCGGGAGAGAAGAATGGATCTCTCTTCGGTTCGCAATTTAATGTCAGAACCTCCGTATTCCACCTGTATAGGTTGTAATCTTAAAGAATCGAAGTAATTTAACTTCACGATTTGTTTTGTTGTTTATGATTTTTTTGGTGTTGTTAACACTTTAGGAAAAGTGTTAATGAACTTTTTCTGATATGATTATGATTTTAAATTTTTTTTACTGTGATGTGATTTGTACAAGGAGAGTTTTGAAAACCACTAAACCTAAACGTTTTGAAAACACACAACAACCACCCCGGCAGCGGCGCCAAAATTTGACTCCTCCCAAACTAACCAGTTAACCAGGTGTGGTCAACAAGTCAAATCTGAGAGAAGAGAGATCAATTTATGATCCGTTGAAAGCACAGTGTTCTCACGGGTCGTTAAGTCCCAACGAGATTGAAATTGTGTTTGGAAAACGTTTTGGGAATGAGTGATTGGGGATAGTAACCAGATAAAGATTTTGATTGATTTTTACACTACTGATTGCTTGATATGATAATAAAACAGTATTAACAAATGCATAAATGCAAATAATCCTAAAAACCTAAATGCGAACTGGGAGAGTGGAAATATGCAAAAATAAACTACAGGGGGTGAAAATGCAACTTTTATAAACTTAAAATGAAAAGAAAATTAAATTAAAAAGAAAATTATTTTTTTGATTATTTTATTATTTAAATATTAATTATTTAATAAAACTATTTAAAATTTAATAAAAACTAATTAAGGTTAACACTAAAAATGATTAACATTACAAATTAAAACTAGAAAATTGCAAAATTAATTTCTAAACCTTTAAAATAACTTAAAAGAAATGTAAAAATTGAAAATAAATATTTTTGTTTTTTTGTGGAACTTTTATTAATTAACTACTAAATTATTATTTAAAGGTTATTTAAACTAGATTAAATAAGAAAAATAGAAAATGAAAAGAGAAAATTACAAATCCAATTTTTACAGAATCTAAATAATGTATAAAAGCTAGGAAAATTATAAAAATGAATCTAGGATTAAATTAAAACACTTAAACTAATTTCTTTTTGGTTTTTTAATTTAAACTAGTTTAATTAAAATTAAATCTAAGAATTACAAGATGGACAGTAAAAATTATAAAAAAATTACTAGAAGTGCTAAATATTACAAGGAACTCAGGAAAAATATAAAAAGGTGCTACTGTTTAAAAAAAATTATTAAAACTATTTAATATACTAATATTAATTAGTTATTAGTTAAACTAATATTAATTATAATAATTAACAAATAAAAAGGGAAAAATCTGAAAATATTCCTACAAATACTTTATTATACTAGGAATTTAAGAAAATTATAAAAACAGATAAGTACCGAATAAAAATTTTAAAAAAAAAATTAAAAAGCTAAATTATATTAAATAGAAGTTATCACTTTTCTTAAAAAGTGATGATTTTTGGAATTTTCTTTTACAAACTTGTTTACACACTGAAAATCACCAACTTTTGTGAAAATACTAGTTTTGGAACTCAACAATAAGCAATGTGCAAGCTTAAGAGCTTATCAGTTGAGATTTTGGCTCAAAGTGATATTTCAAGCTCACAAAAGCTATCCACAAGCTACTCAACTGGAACAAAGGTAAAATAAGATGCAATTAAGTGAAAGGAACTGTAAATGAGCAAATTGGTACAATGATTAGCACTGAATAGCTTGGAATAAGCTAATAAGCACTTTCCATTCACCCTGTCAACCAAACAGGTCTGCAAGCTTTTTGA
>LBNU01025230.1:44081-74724 GCA_014162995.1 Artemisia annua
TTTTGGATTATTGGGGTAAAGGAATCCGTTTGGTTTGTAAGGTTATTTAGCCCAAGGACCAAAAGTGTAATTTCTGATTTTTTGAAGGGTTGATTTTGCCAACTTATCCAAAGTATTCCAAAGGTGATTTTTGTCAATTGTGAATAGTACAAGGACCATGGTGATAATTTTCCATTTTTGAATTTCCCAAGGACTAATTCTGCCATATTTGAAACTTGAGGGACCAAATGTGTAATTTCACCAAACTTTTCACCAAAGGATCATTTTTGCCAAAGTTTCATAATACAAGGACCATAATTGTTATTTTCCAAATATTTTAATCCCAGGGGCTATTTTTGAAACTTTTGCAAAGTTCAGGGACTAAACTTGTAAACTTTTGAAACTTTTCATCGAAGGACTAATTATGACAACTTGTGATTTTCTAAGGACTTTGGTTGACTTTACTTTCAAAATTAATGCTCAGGGACTAGATTTGACAAGTTTTGAAAGTTGAGGGACTGAAACTGCTAATTGTGCAAACTTTGTTCGTTTTTCGTTTGTTTTCAAACATTTTGCATCTAAAACATATAAAACACAACCCTGGGATATTTTCAGTATTTTGATGCATATTTGGGTGTTTTTGGATGTTTTGGCAGTTCATATAAGACAAAAATGATGAGTATTTACACACTCATCAATCACCCACTATATAAAGCTTCACTTATATCATTTTAGGGTTTTCATCACCCCTCACTCTTTCTCTCAGCCGACAACACCACCCTCCACCCCTCTAATATTTCCGGCCACCTTCAGGCCAACAACGCCGCCACCGCCGGCCATATAATCTCACCTACACCACCATCATCTTCCTCGTGACTCCCTCATCACTATAAGCTACAACACGCGCTGCAAACATCCATCTACCATCGTGTACGCGCCATCTCAGTTTCATATTCCTTTTATTTTCTATTGTATACATCGAAGATAAGGATAGATCAAAGCAAGTGGTGCTCATTTGGGTCGCGTTTGGAGTTACACCGCCATCAATATTGCAAGGAGGTTTGTGTGTAGATCGAGTATTTGGTTGGTTCGAGGGTTTGTTTAATTGTTTTTGGGTTCGTTGTGGTTCGAGTTGTACTCGAAAGACACCACCACTGCTGTTTCTTCATCTCTTGGCCTCACGTCTCTCTCATCTTCGGTTCTCGATGTGGTAAATCGTGAAACCCCATCTTGTTATTCTTTTTATTTATCTCCCATTTATAAGGTTGTGTTATTGTTTTCGTGGATGTGAAAATGTACATAAGTCAATGTTAATGGTTTTGTAGATTAAAGAAAAACGGATTAAAACAAATTTGGTACATGTATTCGTGTGGTAAGGAACTGTTAAAAGGGTATTTGTTTGTCTGTTTGTTACCGAGTCAACTCGGTGAGTCGACTCAGTGAGTGTGATAAACCGGGTTACGTTTCAGTGGTGTTTGTTTGATTTCATGTGATGATACGGGTCGGGTCGACCCAGATATGACTATGGTTTTGATTGTTGCTGGATATGCCAAAAAAAAAATGTTATTCTTCTTCTTGACTTTGGTTTGTTTTCTTTACAACCGATTAGGGTGTTTGTGTGTTGAAATGGTCATAAGGATGAATAGATATTGATAAGGTTGAGTTTTTTTGTTCCTGATTCGATCCACAAGAGTAAACTAAGAATGTTTGTTGATTTGTTTGGACTCATAGCGTTTCATTTTGTTTTACTTTGTGTCTCGACTCAAGACACCTCGTTGGTGTCGAGAGTATGGTTGTTCTCCCGGGTTAACTAAGGCACCATTAAGGTGTTTGACTTAATGTCATTTCGCGTTCATGGTTGTGTTTTATTGCCTTTTGATTTGAATAAGTAATTGGGTGTCGAGCTAAAGTTAAGAATGTGATATGTTTCAGCCAACATTTTACTAGGGTGCGTCAGGCTTGAAATGGGTCATGGGCTTATGAGCCAAAAACATTTGATATTAAGAACGTTTTGTAATTACCACGTGTCAATATTTGTAGTATTCGAATTATTAAACTAACATTTTCTTAATTGTGTTTTTACCTTGGTGCTCTTGGTACGTTTCGGACTATATATTATGGGATTGTGACTTGGATTTGGATAACATGAATACTTAACGGATTTGGTAATTGGGATTTTGACTCGGACTATTGGATGTGTATTGATTTGGACATTGGACGTTGGACAATACGGACTTATTGGACTTGAAACGAATACAATATATTAGACTCGTAACGAATTTAATATATTTGATTCGCAGCGAATGCACAATAAGTAAATAATGTCTAATAATCAATGAATACTCTTTATTAGTTTTCTATTAACTTTTCGGGAAATATTGTTGAGAAAATTGATTTAATTAAGTTACATCGACTTGGAAAGGTTATATAAATGGATGCGTCATGCCGAAATTTATAAACTTTTCATAACTTACATTTTTATTTCCAAACTTACATTTTTATTTCTAAACCTTTTTAAGATTACTTTTATAAAACCTGACAAAGAATTCAAAATGAATAGTTTTATTTAATCCTTAAAACCCTTTCATAATTGAATTATTAACTTGTGACTTTTTATAAAACATATTGAACTATTTTAAACCATTTGGGATTATGGGATAAATACCAAAACTTACCAATTGACCTATTATATTAAATAGTTAGTAGTCGTCATTTTCTAGATTTTCTTCGATTAACTTGAGTCCTAGTTAATATCTATCAACTATGTCGATGTTTATTCCTCTTTGGCGTGAGTTGCATGTCGATGTCTTGTTCATTTGGTGTGAGTTGCATCTTGAGTCTATGTCTTCTTACCACACCACACGAAACATAAAGCTTTCTTACGAAATCATTGAGACTTAACTTTTTATAAGTAATGATTTGAGTGATCCACGAAAACTATGACACATCATCTTTTATGGACTTTATTATTGTACGAGCTATATTTTGAGATAATCGTATGCGTATTAGGATGTACCATCGTGTTCGTACTACTTGGTGCCGTCGTGCCCATCTTTTGGATATCGTTGTGATTAGCTCTAGATGCCAAGTTGTGTCGGTCGTGATCTTTGCATTGTTGTGGCTAAGGTGAGTTCATAGCCCCTACTTTTAAACAAGTTTTCATAACTATTTTTGGGGGAGAATACATGCTCTTTTAACTAAACTTAATGATTGTTTATCTGGATATGTGAACCGTGTGATTAAGATTTGATTGATTGATTGATTGATTGATTTACCGATATACTTGATTTGGATAGTCGAAGGCATTATGTGTTTATCTGGTTTATATATGAGAGCTTCCTAGCTCAAACTATTTTCTTGGACCTGATACTACTTTGTTTTGCTACATGTGTTGGCTAGATAAGGTTAGACGGAAGTAGATGTCGACCTAGAGCTAGGGCGCTTTTACCCTAGTTTGGAATAGACTCTGTTGCGGCCTAGATCCGGGGCAGTAACGGGTGGTTCCTTGCTGTGACCTGGCTAGTGACCGTTGAGGGGCCCGCTCACTATGACCCTTCATGATAAACTATTGATTGAGATTGTGATTGTGATGATGTTGGATTGTGATGTCTATACCTGCCTCTAGTCACACATAGCACTAAACTCTTCAGGTCCACAACTGTTTTTAAACTTAAACTCTATGGACTCACCAGCGTAAGCTGACCTTTAGCGTGTATTCTCAGGTTTAAGGTGATAGCTCACTATTTGAAGGCGATTGGCAAGGGGCATGGTCATAGGTGACTCTGATGAACATTTGGGACCGCTTTAATTATTTTATGGGCCTATTTCCGCACTATTTTCAAAGCATGTAAACTATATGCTTTTACATAACAACTTTATTCCATTTAAATGAAATAAAAACCATTCTTTGTTCCTTGTGTTGTGATACCGATTTCGTAGCACCCCATTGCATGTATGCTTCCGCTAGACCCGAATTTTGGGGGTGTTACAGATTGGTATCAGAGCCTAGGTTATAGAGAACTGGGTAATTTTAAAACCTAGACTATAACCACTTTTGTGAAAACTAAACCCTATGGCCGCTACGTGCCTGCCTGCCAAGCTGATGCCTCGCGTATGATTTTGTTTGAGGATGTAATTGATTAGACAACTGAGAATACATTGGATAAGATATTGAATGGTATACTTGATGATAAGTCTGATGAGACATTTGATGGTATTTGTGATGAAATGTTTATGATATAATTGATGAGTTTGAGATATAATCATTGTAGTGTTTGCCTTACTTTTGGATACTTTATATCCGCCTATTTTAGCTATTCACCATGAGTATTTCCATATGCTTATGCAAGCACCACATCTATCACTGAGTTACGCTATTTCCTTGCGTAATCTCATTATTGAATGTTGATTTTAGTCGTAGTATTGGGAATGATTTTGGGATATAAAGGACATATTACTAGCGTAACTAGGCTGAGTACTTCAAAATTCATTGAACCTCGGGTGAATGTAGACTGATCACCTACATTCAACCAGGGACAGTTGGACATGGCCTGATCAACTATGTCCGGCTCACAGGTGAATTTTGCGATAATGAGGGTAGTTATAACAGCATTATGTTCGGGTTAGAGTTGCCTTTAGGAATGATAAGTTTTGCGTGCACACACAAGCATTGAACATAACACCTAAGCCTGCACTTGCACACGACACACTGGTATCACAACACCGCATGAATCGAATTGTTTCTAATGCCACTAAACTTCCTTGTTTATGTGGAATTCCTGTTTGTCGCCATCAGGCGTAGTTCGCATTGGGTCAGGTTAGACCCGATTGACATCATTTGAATCTGAGCTGCTTATCGTCATAAGCCTCGCTGATCTTATTGGAATTATCGGATTTGGTTTAGATTATCGTTTGGATTTGATTCGGTTATGTTTAGATTTGACTTTGGTTACGTTTTGATTTGATTTCTGGCTTCGTTTTGATTTGATTTCCGGTTATGTCTTGAGTTGACTTTTGACTATTTTGGATTTGGTTTTGACCATGTTGGATTTGGTATTTGGCTATGTTTGGATTTTGGCTATTTTCTCGTAATTTTGGACCTTGTTCTAAATCTGGATTTGACATCCAACCTCGTTTCATTTGGCGATCTAGTCACAGCCGCCTCTACCTTAAGCCCTGTGCTCAATTGATGAGTTTTCTTAATCGATGATGTTTATTTCCTCAATCGATGATATTCACTATTTTAATCGATGATATTCATTTTCTTAATCGAGGATGTTCATTTTCTGAATCGATGCTATTTAATCAATGTTGTTTTAGTGACGATGTTCAAGCGAGGTTGTACTTTCCACCTCCAACCTAAATATCGTGCTGAGTCAACCGACTCCAACCGATCGCTAGTAGCAATCAACTTTCTCTTACATAGTTGTACTCTGAACTTGCTAAATCTCTCATTCAGCAAAGATTCCGTGCTTAACAGAATTCTTAAGATTTTGAGAGGTAACCTGAATCACGCTCCTTGGGACAACCACCTATTCCTCCCCTAGTCCCTCGGAAAGAACAATTATCCTTGTCCCTCTCTTATTGAATAGTGAAACTGCCTTGAAATTAATTTACAAAATGTTGCCATCTTACAAGATGTTTTACTGCTACTTCACAGAAATCAAAATTTTGATTCTACCACTACTTGATAAAGGAGAATTGTTTTCCCTGTTATCTCACAAACTACTTTACGAAATTGTTTTCACAAAACGATTTAAAAAAAAAATATTTTGTTTACCATGTTACAATAATATGGAACCAAATGCAACCTTATTACTATCCTAAATATCAAATTTTTGATCTAACTACCATTTTATAAATGGTGAAATGCTTTCTTGATACCCTATAAGTTATTTTACAAATAGCTTAATAAGACGATTTCATAAAACGTTTTGCCGCCTTGCTACAATATTGTGAAATCAAACTGAAAATCGCGATTTTGACTCTCCTACAATTTATAAACAATGGGTTGTTTCCCTATTATCCTATAAGCCGTTTCACAAATCCTCTTGTCAATTGCTATTCTGCTGCTATATCATAAGCTAGACCTTGAGAGTAAATCTTGCACCTCTACATGAGTAATTATTGTTGATAATCCTACTTAACCTGTTCACCTCCTACTAGCCAGCGAAACGAAAAGTATGGACAATCTTACTCATTTATACGTGAAGAAGATCGCTGTGCATCATATAGTGCTAATTTCTATTCTTTCAGATCGAGATAGTTGTCTCATACCTACATTCTATCAACCACTTCCAAGGGCCATGAGAACATATCTAGAAATGGATACTGTGTATCGCTTCTAGGCTGATGGCTGAAGTGAAGAAACCATTCTAACATTGGAGAACATATTTCGTATCTACTTAATCGAATTTGGCAATAGTTGGGATAGACACCTCCTGTTGGTCAATCTCTCTTTTACCTGCTATTTCATTATTTCAACGGCACTGCAAAAGACCCTCTATGGTCGCAAGTGTCGATCACCGACTTGTTGGATAAAGATAGAGATACCCAACTTCCTGCCCCTGAGCCTGTTCGCGAAACCACCAAGGAGATCGTCCGAAGTCGAAATGGAGAGTTAAGCTGCTCGTGAATTATTAGAAACCCTGATGATGTAAACCTCTTGAATCCTAGGATAAAGCCTAATCCCCGCTTTATTAATCCTTTCAAATTCTTGCTAGAGTTAGATCGGTAGCTCACCGACTCAAGCTACCATCAGGACTCAGCAGCGTTCAAGACGTTCTCATGTGTATAGCCTAAGTGATGACTTGCTGATGGAACTATTGTTTTCTTTTGGGAAAGATCCATGTTGACGAATATTTAAACCTTGTTGAGAGACTTATCGAAATCAAGAATCCTTGTCGTAATTGATCCTTTTAGATCCTTGCTAGAGTCAGATTGATAGTTCACCGATTTAAGCTACCGTCGGAACTCAGTTGCATTCCTGAAATTTCATATACGAAATTCGAAGAAGCGACTTGCCAATGAGGCAGTTGTTATTCCTCTTGGAGAAATTCTGATCTTATAACGTTCAAACATTGTTGACCTATTGGAATCTTGAACCATGGAAATAGACGACTTTCATAAAGTCGTATTGCTATCGACGAAGCTCGTCGAAACTTGCTAAAAGATCCTAAACTCACGTAGGGAACGTGAAGATGAATCCTCGTGGGTATATGTTCATTCTTTCAGACCTTCACAGGTAACTTGGAATGAATCGTGAGGACACGATTCTTTTAAGGAGGTGAGGCTGTGACAACCCGCAAAATTCCTGATATATCCTTTTTGGAGAAACGATCATTCATTTTGAGTTTGGTATTATTCATGAGAAACTAGACTTATTTATATTCATTTTCATCGGAAATATTATTCTAAGCGCGTTGGTGTTATTTCTATATCATGAATCTTCCGTTTACTCGCTTAAATGTGCCCCGAATCTCATTTCATGAAAGATATAATAAATTACATATGTGGTCCCTCTGAGAAGTTAAGTCATATGCAATTATTGCTTGCAGCTTCTGAATCTCATCTTTGTCGTAGGAGGCGTTTTGCGAGCCGTTTTGCTGGTGTTTAAGTAACTCTGTGTTTCAGTGTCGTGTATCTTGGTGCTTGCTGCTCTAATAAGTGGGTGCCAGTGTTGTGGTTTATAGACTGCGTGTTTAGTTTTCGCTATAATATTAGGCCAGTGTATGTGCACGAACGTTTCAAATGGTTCCTGTAGTGATCAGTGTACCCCGCATAAATTTGTATTTCTATGGATGATGGTATTCAGTTAACCTGTTGATGTTATCCTTTGTTTTTTGTAGCTTTCTTTTTGCTCTTTTTTTATTTATTTTTTTATTTTTAGAGAGTATGCGAGTAGTTGTGGTTGACGGAATAGTTTATAAATGATTAGGGTTTCTAGCATGCGAAAATTGTGACATGAAACGGGTAGGGTGTTTGAAAGAGGTAACTTGTGGTGTGAAAATGTTGTTGTTTGGTATAAGTTGGAGGTCCTTTTAGCAACTTTAGGCGTAGTCAGAGGACATGTTTTGCCCTTATTTTTTTGTTTTCCACTTTTCTCTGCCAGCTTTTATCTTCTTGGTATTGCACCTTGTGTTGTAGACTGAGGTAGATTATAGAAGAGTGAAACTAATCCCTGAGTTATGGCAGGTCGCTTTCCTTTTTGTGCTAAACTTTTTAACGATTGTGGTTCTAAGTGTATGGAAGATATGTTGCACTACTTTCTTTTGCAAGAGAGGGAAGCCAATAATTTTAGTGTTTCGTATTACAACACGATGATTGGTATTAATGAAAACCGTTTGGCTCACAGACGTATGGTTATGAGTGAGTTTAAAACTTTTGGGAATAAGGATGCATTTAATAAGGTTGTTCATGTGTTAAGGTTGGCAGAGCAACACGCTATTGAGGAGATTGGTCATCTGAATTTGATGGTAAGGGTTTGTCAATATCGTGGGAATATGATGGTTGGAGCAATAGTTGGTCTGCATATGTGAGTGTTTAGTGCATGGGAGAGGGTTTGTCCGTCTTTCTTTTTATCGATTGTGACAACCCGCAAAATTCCTGATATGTCCTTTTTGGAGAAACGATCATTCATTTTGAGTTTGGTATTGTTCATGAGAAACTAGACGTATTTATATTCATTTTTATCGGAAATATTATTCTAAGCGCGTTGGTGTTATTTCTATATCATGAATCTTCCGTTTACTCGCTTAAATGTGCCCCGAATCTCATTTCGTGAAAGATATAATAAATTACATATGTGGCCCCTGCAGTTAGGTTTCCACCACTGCCCTCCACTTTGGAATAATTACGGAATGGTCCTTGTGAATTACTAAACCTAATCACCCACTATATAAAGCTTCACTTATATCATTTTAGGGTTTTCATCACCCCTCACTCTTTCTCTCAGCCGACAACACCACCCTCCACCCCTCTAATATTTCCGGCTACCTTCAGGCCAACAACGCCGCCACCGCCGGCCATATAATCTCACCTACACCACCATCATCTTCCTCGTGACTCCCTCTTCACTATAAGCTACAACACGCGCTGCAAACACCCATCTACCATCGTGTACGCGCCATCTCAGTTTCATATTCCTTTTATTTTCTATTGTATACATCGAAGATAAGGATAGATCAAAGCAAGTGGTGCTCATTTGGGTCGCGTTTGGAGTTACACCGCCATCAATATTGCAAGGAGATTCGTGTGTAGATCGAGTATTTGGTTGGTTCGAGGGTTTGTTTAATTGTTTTTGGGTTCGTTGTGGTTCGAGTTGTACTCGAAAGACACCACCACTGCTGTTTCTTCATCTCTTGGCCTCACGTCTCTCTCATCTTTGGTTCTCGATGTGGTAAATCGTGAAACCCCATCTTGTTATTCTTTTTATTTATCTCCGATTTATAAGGTTGTGTTATTGTTTTCGTGGATGTGAAAACGTACATAAGTCAATGTTAATGGTTTTGTGGACTAAAGAAAAACGGATTAAAATTAATTTGCTACATGTATTCGTGTGGTAAGGAACTGTTAAAAGGGTATTTGTTTGTCTGTTTGTTACTGAGTCAACTCGGTGAGTCGACTCAGTGAGTGTGAGAAACCTGGTTACATTTCAGTGGTGTTTGTTTGATTTCATGTGATGATACGGGTCGGGTCGACCCGGATATGACTATGGTTTTGATTGTTGCTGGATATGCCAAAAAAATGTTATTCTTCTTCTTGACTTTGGTTTGTTTTCTTTACAACCGATTAGGGTGTTTGTGTGTTGAAATGGTCATAAGGATGAATAGATATTGATAAGGTTGAGTTTGTTTGTTCCTGATTCGATCCACAAGAGTAAACTGAGAATGTTTGTTGATTTGTTTGGACTCATAGCGTTTCATTTTGTTTTACTTTGTGTCTCGACTCAAGACACCTCGTTGGTGTCGAGAGTATGGTTGTTCTCCCGGGTTAACTAAGGCACCATGAAGGTGTTTGACTTAATGTCATGTCGCGTTCATGGTTGTGTTTTATTGCCTTTTGATTTGAATAAGTAATTGGGTGTCGAGCTAAAGTTAAGAATGTGATATGTTTCAGCCAACATTTTACTAGGGTGTGTCAGGTTTGAAATGGGTCATGGGCTTATGAGCCAACAACATTTGATATTAAGAACGTTTCGTAATTACCACGTGTCAATATTTGTAGTAGTCGAATTATTAAACTAACATTTTCTTAATTGTGTTTTTACCTTGGTGCTCGTGGTACGTTTCGGACTATATATTATGGGATTGTGACTTGGATTTGGATAACATGAATACTTAACGGATTTGGTAATTAGGATTTTGACTCGGACTATTGGATGTGTATTGATTTGGACATTGGACGTTGGACAATACGGATTTATTGGACTTGAAACGAATACAATATATTAGACTCGTAACGAATGCACAATAAGTAAATAATGTCTAATAATCAATGAATACTCTTTATTATTTTTCTATTAACTTTTCGGGAAATATTGTTGAGAAAATTGATTTAATTAAGTCACATCGACATGGAAAGGTTATATAAATGGATGCGTCATGCCGAAATTTATAAACTTTTCTAAACTTACATTTTTATTTCCAAACTTACATTTTTATTTCTAAACCTTTTTAAGATTACTTTTATAAAACCCGACAAAGAATTCAAAATGAATAGTTTTATTTAATCCTTAAAACCCTTTCATAATTGAATTATTAACTTGTGACTTTTTATAAAACATATTGAACTATTTTAAACAACTTGGGATTATGGGATAAATACCAAAACTTACCAATTGACCTATTATATTAAATAGTTAGTAGTCGTGATTTTCTAGATTTTCTTCGATTAACTTGAGTCCTAGTTAATATCTATCAACTATGTCGATGTTTATTCCTCTTTGGCGTGAGTTGCATCTTGAGTCTATGTCTTCTTACCACACCACACGAAACATAAAGCTTTCTTACGAAATCATTGAGACTTAACTTTTTATAAGTAATGATTTGAGTGATCCACGAAAACTATGACACATCGTCTTTTATGGACTTTATTATTGTACGAGCTATATTTTGAGATAATCGTATGCGTATTAGGATGTACCATCGTGTTCGTACTACTTGGTGCCGTCGTGCCTATCTTTTGGATATCGTTGTGATTAGCTCTAGATGCCAAGTTGTGTCGGTCGTGATCTTTGCATTGTTGTGGCTAAGGTGAGTTCATAGCCCCCTACTTTTAAGCAAGTTTTCATAACTATTTTTGGGGGAGAATACATGCTCTTTTAACTAAACTCAATGATTGTTTATCAGAATATATGATTGATTGATTGATTGATTGATTTACCGATATACTTGATTTGGATAGTCGAAGGCATTATGTGTTTACCTGGTTTATATATGAGAGCTTCCTAGCTCAAACTATTTTCTTGGACCTGCTACTACTGTTTTGCTACATGTGTTGGCTAGATAAGGTTAGACGGAAGTAGATATCGACCTAGAGCTAGGGCGCTTTGACCCTAGTTTGGAATAGACTCTGCTGCGGCCTAGATCCGGGGCAGTAACGGGTGGTTCCTTGCTGTGACCTGGCTAATGACCGTTGAGGGGCCCGCTCACTATGACCCTTCATGATAAACTATTGATTGAGATTGTGATTGTGATGATGTTGGATTGTGATGTCTATACCTGCCTCTAGTCACACATAGCACTAAACTCTTCAGGTCCACAACTGTTTTTAAACTTAAACTCTATGGACTCACCAGCGTAAGCTGACCTTTAGCGTGTATTCTCAAGTTTAAGGTGATAACTCACTATTTGAAGGCGCTTGGAAAGGGGCATGGTCATAGGCGACTCTGATCGACATTTGGGACCGCTTTAATTATTTTATGGGCCTATTTCCGCACTATTTTCAAAGCATGTAAACTATATGCTTTTACATAACAACTTTATTCCATTTAAATGAAATAAAAACCATTCTTTGTTCCTTGTGTTGTGATACCGATTTCGTAGCACCCCATTGCATGTATGCTTCCGCTAGACCCGAATTTTGAGGGTGTTACATCGATGTTGGTCTAATATAGTTTGCTGTTGGTGTTGGTGTTAACATGTTTTACTTTTCTGTTTAGTGCTGGTGTTTAAGGTCTTAGTTTGTCAATGAGTTGTGTGTAATAATGTTGTATGTATCTATTTGTAGTATGTACGGTTTTGCAGAAACTCTATTTTTATTTTCTTGTAGCCTACATATTGTATATTTGTTACTTGCTGAATGTTTTGATTTAGTTTTATCTGTGAACAGGGTGTTGTGAAATCTGGGTTTGTTATGGCTGTTGTTGTTTTTCGAGTTACATTGATTAACTTATCAGCAAGAGTAAGCAAGTGTGTGCGAACATAAGTTGTGTATGCGTTTGCCCAGATTTGTCTTGATGTCTCCGCATCTGTAAATAGTGGGTGTGTGTGTATTTTGTGTCCTGGTTTTTTTTGTGTACCGTCAAAGTAATTGCATATTGCATATAGGTTTTATATTTACCATGTTTTTGTTTAGTTCTTGTTGATATAAATAATGCTTAAAAACGTTATTAATATTTTTCGATATCTCTACGTTTTGATTATCACAAAATGTAAAATCAATCAAATCAAAGATTATGACGTAAAGAAGTATTTAGTCGTAAATATTCATTTTAACAACTTAATCACTTAAGGTATGAATAAACAAAATGTCTAATGCCTTATTTGATCAAAGGTACATTTTTTTAATCACTGGATTTTTAATAAAATGTCACAAACATTTTATATCTTTTAGAAAATCACTTTTGGTATTAAATAAATATATTAATCCATTATAAATATATGAATTCAAATTTTCAACCAAAAAATGGCAAAAATGTTCTAGAAAAACATTCCCCACAAATAGACAAAGCTGAGCAACGTCTAGTATGGGCGGCCCCCTTAATTAACTAGGCGGTCCCCTTAATTATCAAGGGGACCGGCCCCTTAATTAAGGGGACCGGCCACGCTCCTTGGTATGTGTAAAAACACACACCTTTATTTGACCTAAAAACCCGACCAAAACGACCAAAAACTAACCATAAATGCCAAATATCTTGTGTTTTTGCGTTTGTGATTGTGCAGGTATGGATATTTCAAATATGGACAAAAATCAAAGAAAACTGACAAAAACGACCACGAGAATGGAAAGTGTCGAAAACCGAAGCCGGGAATGTAAAAAAAATTGATATTAAGAACGTTTTGTAATTACCACGTGTCAATATTTGTAGTATTCGAATTATTAAACTAACATTTTCTTAATTGTTTTTTTACCTTGGTGCTCTTGGTACGTTTCGGACTATATATTATGGGATTGTGACTTGGATTTGGATAACATGAATACTTAACGGATTTGGTAATTGGGATTTTGACTCGGACTATTGGATGTGTATTGATTTGGACATTGGACATTGGACAATACGGATTTATTGGACTTGAAACGAATACAATATATTAGACTCGTAACGAATTTAATATATTTGATTCGCAGCGAATGCACAATAAGTAATAATGTCTAATAATCAATGAATACTCTTTATTAGTTTTCTATTAACTTTTCGGGAAATATTGTTGAGAAAATTGATTTAATTAAGTCACATCGACTTGGAAAGGTTATATAAATGGATGCGTCATGCCGAAATTTATAAACTTTTCTAAACTTACATTTTTATTTCTAAACCTTTTTAAGATTACTTTTGTAAAACCCGACAAAGAATTCAAAATGAATAGTTTTATTTAATCCTTAAAACCCTTTCATAATTGAATTATTAACTTGTGACTTTTTATAAAACATATTGAACTATTTTAAACCATTTGGGATTATGGGATAAATACCAAAACTTACCAATTGACCTATTATATTAAATAGTTAGTAGTCGTCATTTTCTAGATTTTCTTCGATTAACTTGAGTCCTAGTTAATATCTATCAACTATGTCGATGTTTATTCCTCTTTGGCGTGAGTTGCATGTCGATGTCTTGTTCATTTGGCGTGAGTTGCATCTTGAGTCTATGTCTTCTTACCACACCACACGAAACATAAAGCTTTCTTACGAAATCATTGAGACTTAACTTTTTATAAGTAATGATTTGAGTGATCCACGAAAACTCTGACACATCGTCTTTTATGGACTTTATTATTGTACGAGCTATATTTTGAGATAATCGTATGCGTATTAGGATGTACCATCGTGTTCGTACTACTTGGTGCCGTCGTGCCCATCTTTTGGATATCGTTGTGATTAGCTCTAGATGCCAAGTTGTGTCGGTCGTGATCTTTGCATTGTTGTGGCTAAGGTGAGTTCATAGCCCCCTACTTTTAAACAAGTTTTCATAACTATTTTTGGGGGAGAATACATGCTCTTTTAACTAAACTCAATGATTGTTTATCTGAATATGTGAACCGTGTGATTAAGATTTGATTGATTGATTGATTGATTGATTGATTTACCGATATACTTGATTTGGATAGTCGAAGGCATTATGTGTTTACCTGGTTTATATATGAGAGCTTCCTAGCTCAAACTATTTTCTTGGACCTGCTACTACTTTGTTTTGCTACATGTGTTGGCTAGATAAGGTTAGACGGAAGTAGATGTCGACCTAGAGCTAGGGCGCTTTGACCCTAGTTTGGAATAGACTCTGCTGCGGCCTAGATCCAGGGCAGTAACGGGTGGTTCCTTNAGCTCAAACTATTTTCTTGGACCTGCTACTACTTTGTTTTGCTACATGTGTTGGCTAGATAAGGTTAGACGGAAGTAGATGTCGACCTAGAGCTAGGGCGCTTTGACCCTAGTTTGGAATAGACTCTGCTGCGGCCTAGATCCAGGGCAGTAACGGTGGTTCCTTGCTGTGACCTGGCTAGTGACCGTTGAGGGGCCCGCTCACTATGACCCTTCATGATAAACTATTGATTGAGATTGTGATTGTGATGATATTGGATTGTGATGTCTATACCTGCCTCTAGTCACACATAGCACTAAACTCTTCAGGTCCACAACTGTTTTTAAACTTAAACTCTATGGACTCACCAGCGTAAGCTGACCTTTAGCGTGTATTCTCAAGTTTAAGGTGATAGCTCACTATTTGAAGGCGCTTGGAAAGGGGCATGGTCATAGGCGACTCTGATGAACATTTGGGACCGCTTTAATTATTTTATGGGCCTATTTCCGCACTATTTTCAAAGCATGTAAACTATATGCTTTTACATAACAACTTTATTCCATTTAAATAAAATAAAAACCATTCTTTGTTCCTTGTGTTGTGATACCGATTTCGTAGCACCCCATTGCATGTATGCTTCCGCTAGAGCCGAATTTTGGGGGTGTTACATCGATGTTGGTCTAATATAGTTTGATGTTGGTGTTGGTGTTAACATGTTTTACTTTTCTGTTTAGTGCTGGTGTTTAAGGTCTTAGTTTGTCAATGAGTTGTGTGTAATAATGTTGTATGTTTCTATTTGTAGTATGTATGGTTTTGCAGAAACTCTATTTTTATTATCTTGTAGCCTACATATTGTATATTTGTTACTTGCTGAATGTTTTGATTTAGTTTTATCTGTGAACAGGGTGTTGTGAAATCTGGGTTTGTTATGGCTTTTGTTGTTTTTCGAGTTACATTGATTAACTTATCAGCAAGAGTAAGCAAGTGTGTGCGAACATAACTTGTGTATGCGTTTGCCCAGATTTGTCTTGATGTCTCCGCATGTGTAAATAGTGGGTGTGTGTGTATTTTGTGTCCTGGTTTTTTTTGTGTACCATCAAAGTAATTGCATACTGCATATAGGTTTTATATTTACCATGTTTTTGTTTAGTTCTTGTTGATATAAATATTGCTTAAAAACGTTATTAATATTTTTCGATATCTCTACGTTTTGATTATCACAAAATGTAAAATCAATCAAATCAAAGATTATGACGTAAACAAGTATTTAGTCGTAAATATTCATTTTAACAACTTAATCACTTAAGGTATGAATAAACAAAATGTCTAATGCATTATATGATCAAAGGTACATTTTTTTAATCACTGGATTTTTAATAAAATGTCACAAACATTTTATATCTTTTAGAAAATCACTTTTGGTATTAAATAAATATATTAATCCATTATAAATATATGAATTCAAATTTTCAACCAAAAATTGCAAAAATGTTCCAGAAAAACCTTCCCCAGAAAAAGACCAAGCTGAGCAACGTCTAGTATGGGCGGCCCCCTTAATTAACTAGGTGGTCCCCTTAATTATTAAGGGGACCGGCCCCTTAATTAAGGGGACCGGCCACACTCCTTGGTATGTGTTAAAACACACACCTTTATTTGACCTAAAAACCCGACCAAAACGACCAAAAACTAACCATAAATGACAAATATCTTGTGTTTTTGCGTTTGTGATTGTGCAGGTACGGATATTTCAAATATGGACAAAAATCAAAGAAAACTGACAAAAACGAGCACGAGAATAGAAAGTGTCGAAAGCCGAAGCCGGGAAGGTCAAAAGGTCACAAGAAAAGTTCAAAAAGTCAAAATCAATCTCGGGGAATCATACCTCGTCAGAAAATATCTTTGGAGCAAAGTTTAGAGAATTTACAAGTTTGGTCCCTCAAGAATTAGAAAATGACAACTTTAGTCCCTTGAAGATAATTTTTGGAGAAAATGACAAAAGAAGTCCTCAAAGAATCAGAGATTGTCAAAGATAGCCCTTGGAGAATATTTTTGAAGATTGGCAGATTTGGTCCTCAAAGTTTCAAAATATACACATTTGGTCCTTTTTATAAAAATCCTAAGTCTTATACTAATGCAAACCGGACCCTTAGTTTTATTTTAATCCAACACAATCCTAACCTTTAAACCCCCCAAGCCCAACATACCACAAGCCCACATTCCTTTTTAATAAAAACCCAGCCTGCTACTCACCACCCTTTACCTGACCCAACCATAACATTAAATACAATTCAAAATACCCGCCCCCTTTTTACCCAATTTACCCAGATTCTACTGTACACGCATGAACCCTAATTCTCCCCACTCAAAATTTACCACAATTAAGGGTAGATTGGTACAATTACACGTGCTTCTAGAACCTGACAACTGACACCAGGAGAATTATGTTGACATAACGTGTACACCGTGGCAATCCCAAGGCCAATGATTGGCTCCTCATACATGGCACACAATCCAAGGGCTCCAAATGATTGGGATGTTGTCATAAATGATCAGAGGGTTGATATTGAAGATCCAGAGGCTTCCCAAACCTAGGAACCCCTCTCCTTCACATGGCTATATATAGACCTTCATTTCTCATAGTTTGGTGTGTAGGTTTTTATAGTGTTATGCTGCTATTTTGTATTCTCAAATTGTAATTTCAAAGTTCCCAAATTATGTAATCAAGTTTTGTTCAATGAAATACTAGTTACTTTTCCTATAATCCGTTTCTACTTATTGTTTTTGAATTATCAATCTACCTAATCACTGTTGTTTAAGCTTTTACTTTGTTTCAGTAGTTAATAATCACCAAAAGTAGCTTATCTAAACTTTTTAATTAAGTTGTTTTTATCTCATATCAAAAATTAAAAAAAAATCAGAAAAAAAAAATGTTTTCATATTCAAAACCTAGCTTCAGCAAGCTAGTTTTTCATTTAGTTGAAGCTCATCTAAGCTCTGAATAGCTTTTGTGAGTGGTTTAGTAGGTTAAACAGATCGAATCTCTAAATCTCACAAAAAGTCAAAAAGTCAACAAGCTTATCCAATAAGCTCAAGCTGATTAGAAGGTTCCTGAGTTGCTATTTTGAGCTTATCTAAAGATAGGCTCAGTCCAAAAGAAGCCTTTGTTTAGCTGAGGCTATTCTAGTGAGTTTTCTCTTTTCATTTTATAGCTTAAATCTGCATTTTATGAATTTCATAGTATAGATCTGTGTTTGATAGTAGATTACTGTTTCATTGAGTTTCAATAGTCACTATTTAGCTTATAATAGTAGATTGCATCTTAATATATTTGTTTGCATCTTAGTTTAGTAATATAGTTTGTTCACTGTTCATTCTGCTTGATTCTGTGTTCAGTGGTGTTTTGTTGATTATGATTTGTGTTTCTGGTTCATATCAGTCTAATTGATCATAGTATGAATTAAATTGATGATTTAGTTGGTTAGGTAAGTGAGTTGCTTCTTTAATCTTCAAAAACAGTTGCATTAGGAGTGTTTGGTTTAAGATTTTCAACTGTGTTCTAGTTTATTTTTAGTGTTGTAGTAGGTTTAAGTAGTTTACTATAGACTGATAAATGCTAGTTTAGTAATAATAATAGGTCTCTTTTAGTTAAAAGTCAAAATTAATTTGTTTTTCAAATTTTTATTCACATCAGTTAAGGATAAGTTGCATACACTTACACATAGTTGCATTAGTATTATTATTAGCCTAATTAGGTCTTAGATTAGCATAAAACAACATTAAAGTAATCTAGGATCATATTTAAGTTCATTTTAGTCAACTGTTTTTACTAAAACAAAAAGTTAAAAACATCATTTCTGTTTTGAAGAGCCTCTAGTTCAGATCATTTTTAGAGTTATTAATTGTTTGGAAATTGTTAAAAATTGTTTTTATGTAATATTTGGAAGCTTGTGCATCTAAAACAAAAAGAAAATCTCAATTTGGACAACATTTTCTTGATTGAATCTATGCCCAAAGTTGCATATCTGAGCCTTTTACTGCCCTGCACCAATGAAAATTGAGTATCTGTCCTATTTCATAAGCTTGTACAAGCTTATCTGTTGCATCTTATTGTGTGAGATTTGGTTTCATAGCAAGATTGTAGTACTAAATTTTGAATTCTGAGCTTTGTTTGCACTTGTGAGCTTATCGGATAGCTTATTAATTACCTCTTAGTTGACTATTATGGACTGCTTGCTATTCATTGTTTCAGTTCTGGCTTGTGTTTATTTTTAGCTTGTAAGTTTGAATTGGCTTGAAGATTTAGTGGTAATAGTTTTATTTGGACTCCCTTTAAGTAGCTTTTAGCTTGTGCTTTCATAAGGATTAGCCTATTGCTTACTTAGGGTAGCTTATATCTTGTTTACATTGCCTATTTTCTGTCTTAAGTTCATTGTCAGGTTGTATAAGCTTGTTTGATCTTGATTTCTTGATGATTTTAGCTTATGTGGTGATTGTTTGAGTTTGTTTATTGTGTTTGACTAAAGTTGACTGAGCTTGTTCTTATATTTGAGCTTGTGTGATTCTTTAACTAGGCTGCTAGTTTAATACTCACTTTAGCTTAAACAAACAACCTGTTGGTATTTTCAGCTTCTCTGAGCTTAATAAAAGCTTTTCACAAAAATATTTTTCATAAAAGTTTCATATATTTAATTGTTATTCAGATTTGCAAAAGAAAAAAAAATTAAAAAAAAATAATTTCAAAAAAATACCACTGCTGGGGTTTGATCTCGGGCCACCTAGTTCACCCCCCACACACACATCCAAATGCCCTTGGGTCTTTTTACGTTTAGACTTGCATTCTTTTTTCTTTTATAAACTTTCTTTTTCTTTTCATTATTTAGCTAAATAAATCTGATAAGCTAGTGTCCAGCTTATTTCAAAAGCTTTTTCCAGTTTTCATATTTTTCTTAAATCTCTTTTAGTTAAATAGATTTTCATAAAAAAATTCAGATTTATTTGAATTATTTTACTATTTCTTTTGTTTTATTTTCTTTAAAATAGTTTTTAAATCATAATAAATAAATAAAAAGTCCAAAAATAAATTTTCTTTTTTCTATAACTTTCTTTTATCATTTTTAACTTAGAAATATTATTTTTATACTTTTAGGTGCCCTTTTCCTTAGTCCCACTAATTAGGTGCGTTTTAGAATTTAGTTACGTACGTTTCTAGGATTTTAGATTGCGTTTTAGGATTTGAGTGTTTTATTTGTTAGTTTTATTTGCTTAATTATGTGTTTTTATTTGCTATTTGATATTCTTAGCGTTAAATCTCATATATCTCTTAATTTCACATTTCATTACACGTTTTCGACACGATTATCGATTTTCCATTCACACCTTCACACGCACTACGACCTCGGGTTATTCGTATTTCTTTCGGATTTCCTTGGAGAATACTTATACTATATACTAATATATTGATTTTCACGAATCACTCCTCAGCCCTCCAGCTTTGCCTATAAATACTGGACAATCACTAGCCTTTTTCCTCACCTTTTCCACCTCAAACTTTCTGATCTAAATCTTCTTTCTTATCCTCTTAAATCCTTTGATCATATAATCATAAGCTTTTGTTTCCAAGTGATCCAAGCTTCAACCATCCAAGTGCAAAAGAAGAATACTCCTTCAACATCTATAGAAGAAGTATTGTAGTGTAATTAATATCATCTTGTAGTAGTACTAGATAATTTGTAAAGTGTTGTGTGCTTTAGTAGATTGTAGTGTAAGTAATTAGTTGTGGTGTAAAGAAGTAGTGTAGAAGTAGTGAGTGGTTGTGAATATATTGGGGTGAGTAGAAGTTGTGAAGAAGGCGTGAAGAAGTTGTAAAGACATCGTGAAGAAGTGGTGAAGTTATAAGAAGTTGTGAGATTGGTTCTAGCTAGGATTAAAACTCGACATTTAGCCTAGTGTCGTTAATCGGTGTAAGCCAAGGTGTGTAAGGTTTTCTCCGCCATAAGGGAGTTTGTTGACATAGTGAAGAAAACTCTCGAGTGTGGTACTCGGGGAGTGGAGTAGGGTGAAGAGGTGCTTCGTAGCCGAACCACTATAAATCCTCCGTGTCTTGGTTTGATCTTTCCATCCTTATCTTTTATTTCATTATCTTACTTGCATTGTTAATTTTTATTTATACATATATATTTGCTCATATTGACCAAGAGTTGAATTCACATAAGAACGAATCAAAGTTTTAAAAAGTAAACCAAGTTTTTCATAATAAATTAAAAAGACGTAAAACTATTCAACCCCCCCAGTTTTCCACAGTTCTGTGACCGTGTTTCGCTTTATTGCGTGGCCGACGATCGTGTGCGTAAGTAAGTGACCGTTTCTTTTTGGTTCGTGTTAGCACATGTGTTTACGAATGCGGAGTTGCTAATTTATTTAATCATGTTTTGATCCATGATGTTTAGTCATTTATGGGTTGATTTCGGATGTTTTAATGTTTAAGCTAAAGGTGTACCTGAATCAAATGAATTGAGCCATTGGGTGGTATTCATTATCCTTATATACTAAAAGTTGGAACTCTCTCCCCTAAAAAACGGGTCTTCTACAGTACTATTACGGTGCTACAGTTGACAAAACAGTTGTCTTACGGATGCTACAGTGCTTCGTCCCGTTTCCCTTTCCGTTATTTTCCCAGATATTTCCCCCACTTCTCGACCTTTCTTCACACTTCTTCTTCTCCAACTTCACCCTCAGAAACACACAGACACAAACACATGAAACAAAACCACATCAAAACCCATCTCCTAGAAAATTCCACACACAAAATAGCTCTCAGATTCATTCTTCCTCTCTCTCACCTCACACGCAGATATCGACGAAACCCACAAAACAGAACAAAAAAAAGCAACAGCGATTGATTTCCATGCCTAAATCAAATCACTTATGTAATTTTATTAACCCTAATTAAATTTCCAGTTTTCGGTATATTTTTTAGTTTTGATGTTTTCTTTTTTATTCCGAGTGTTAGGTGTTTAGGGGTAAGTATGTGAACAAATGGGGTGGTAAAAACTTGATGTTATTTTGATTGAATGCTTAGTAGCAGAGGTATTGTGATTTAATTTTTTTTGGTTTTGTTTCAGCAATTGTGGCTTTGAAATTGGGGTTAATGGTGTTTAGGAGGCTGCTGAATGAGCAAGATTGTTGGTTTCGTTAACAAGTCGTTGAAGATTCAAAGTATGCTTTTTTAGAGGTATTTCTTTTTAAAATTCTTTTCATTTGGGACTTTTTATGCGGCATGTGTTCGTGTTTGAAGATTGTGTTTGTGATTGTTCGGATAAGTTATATTTGTGTCTTTGATGCGGGTTTCCTTTTTGTTGATGATTAAGATTTAGAGTATACATATAATGTGTTTGATGAAATGTTGCTGAGAATTTACATGTTGGCTAATTACTTATAATGATCTTCTATTAGGAATTAAATTCACACGTGACATTGGCATCTAGCGCAGGGCCTTTCGTAGGCAGAGTAAACGAGGCTCGGTTAGGAATGTGGCAAATGAATTTATGGACAGTGGTAGTCTTTTTAATCCATATTCTATCTCACGTATACTCTATGATTTTGTGTTTCTCACACTTTTCATCGTTACAAGATAACCATGATTAAATGCCCATCTTATGGCTTATTAAGGCAAATGTGTCGTTACGTGCAGTTGTACCTGAAGGTTATGGTGTCACAGCATACTAATGACAGATACCGACATTCAAACGTGATACGTGCAGTTGTACCTGAAGGTTATGGTGCTCAGCAGGACCGAAAATATTCTTCGAATACTCTAGCAGTTATTGATACAGAAACTCAGGATGTGAAATTGGTTGTCGTTGACGTCGAGGGTAAAAAAATGTTTCCTCATAAGCTATGGGTTAGTTTTCAAATACAGCTTTCATTTTGGGATACTTATGTTGAATATTACTTACATGTTCAAAACCATTGGTTTCAGGTATCTATTGTTCATGTCATAATAGACATAAATCTGACGCACATGTTGGTGACAATCATTTAGGAACATATGATGTGGGTGACTGAATAAATTTGCAATGTTCCGGTCAGAATTTCGGACAAGAGGGCTATCATATACATGCTCGCTCAACTAATATTGCACTTGAACATTCGCAGCTGAATAACCTAACGTCGCAAGGTGAGTAGTATTGTATACATATTTTAATTGCGCGATTTTCTTTAAGCTTTTTATGCTTTTCCCACATGCTTTTTAAACTTCCTTTATGTAAATGACTTTGGGAAACATAATCTTATGTAGAAGCACCTTTGTGCAAGAATCGAGGAAGATATAAAAGAAAGTCTTAAAATGAGGTGGAACATGATCGGCATGATGTCAGAAAACGAAATGCCCGGAGTAGTTTTACGTCAATAAGGTCAGCCATCATACCTGTGCAAAAAATGTAATTGGAGGCCATCAGCAAGATGGGGTGTCCTTAAGCAAAAATGTGCTACTTAATGATGCGGCGTCTCCAAGTAAGCAACATTTGATACATATTTTGTGCAAACCATTTCTTTCCTGTTTCTTTGCAAACTTATTTTTATTTTATTTTTTTCTAAACGATTTTTTAAACATCCTTTTCATAACCGGCTGCAAACTTATTTTTATTTTATTTTTTTCTAAACGATTTTTTAAACATCCTTTTCATAACCGGTTTTGGACCATACAATGTTATGCTGTTGTATCTTTGGATTGCAATCTAGGAAGAAATAAAAGACGGTCCAAAACTGAGATGACACATGATCGCCCTGTTGTCATGAAACAACATGAAACACATGATCGACCATACAATGTTATGCAGTTGTATCTTTGGTGGATTTGCTCCTATTGGCAAAAAGGTTGCACGTCCGTGTAGTTGTATATTTGAGACTAAAGAACTAAATATGTCCATGAAAAGTTAGCGATTAGGAAATCAACCTTTGATAATGCCAAATGTCAATATACATACAGGTAGTCAATATACATTTGGCATGGTGGAATTTATTTTGATTTTCGGTAGAACTTTAATGGCTTTAAGTTTCCCTGTTGCAGGCACATATTTGAACAGCAAAGACGGCAATGCAGTTCTTGGTTACAGCAACTCGACTTTGTAAGTTTAGCATACACATTGTTTATATGTACTGTAGATTTCTAACTCAAATTTCAAAATTACATATATTACAATCTAAGCCACTTTTGTGGCTTCAACATACGTTAACCTTAAAATATTTGTGTAGGTGCATAGTTATTGAACTGGATTTAGGAAGCAATAAAAAGGCATAGGATTATACTAGAATACGAATATATAAAAATTCATTATTCAGAAAATGAGTAGTCAGTCCCACTATACCTAGGCACTAGAAGATTACTATCTTCTGGCTTGGAAACACAATTATCATATATCAAAATTCTCACGGTTTAAAGAATTTAGAAGTACGTGTTGTGATTAAATCCTTACCCCTGCTGTTAAGTTTTAGTACAAAAAGTTTATAAGCCATCTTTCCAGCTCTGATTGAGTTTGCAAAACAAGTTTACCTTTTACTTTGTTATTCGAGCTCGATCTTACTGAAGTTTGGCTACAGATTGTATCATGAATTTTAATACCCTTACGTAACCTGTAACTCTACATCTGCTGATGAGCTTGAAAAGATGAAGTCACAGGTACACGCTAAATCACATACATTAAGATCAAATCTTTCTCTCATTCAAAGCTCACTTTCTTGATATTTGCAGGAAGGCTTAATTGAATATCAAACATAGCGTAAAAATGCGTCATGGGCTCCACACCTTTTCCCCATATGAAGATACCACAGGAGCAAATTCCGTCGACGATAAAACTCATGAAACCGGTTTTTGGGTGTTTCCAGTAGGGGACAGGTGAGTTACTTTTATTCCATCTCATAATACCTATCATCCGATGAGTATTATTCTACTTTGTTGCAGATTTCGTGAAATAAGTAACAGTATCTACTCAGTCATTTTTAGTGCAGTTTTTGACCGAATAAACAATCAAAGGTAGCTAATGTCAGTCTTTATCTTGGTATATATATTTGCATGTTTAGTTCATGCCAACTTGGACTCAAGTACCGAACTACTGTTCTCTACTTAGGTATGAAAACTCTCTACTTCTGTAATATATATTAATTCATAACATGGTTAGTTTTGTGGTTAGATGGATTCAAAGTATGAAAGAAAGTTTAGAGAGAGAAAGAGAGTTGGGTGTTTTCTAGAGAGAGAGAAAGGTGGTATGTGTGAAAACACATACCTTTTCTTGACCATTTATCAGACTAATAAGACCAAAAACCGACCATAAAATGCCAAATATGTTGTGTTTTTGTGTTTTTACATGTGCAGGTAAGGATATTTAAGAAAAGGATGAAAAACAAGGAAAAGTGACAACACGAGCACGAGATTTGGAAAGAGCGTGAAAAGCCGGAGCCGGAGAAGATTTTTATCATCAAAGACCCTCAAATTCCATATTGTGTCAAGATTAGCCCTTGGATCACATTTTTAAAGAATGGCAGAATAGTCCTTGATGATTCAGAAATTACATATATGGTCCTTGTCATTTTTCACCTAAACTACTAAACCTATACTTAACCAAACGGGTCCAATATTTAACTAAATCCTACACCCTTTTATCCCTAGCCCAACATAACCAAGCCCAACCCCTTAAATAATATAACCCGGCCCACTATTTCACACCAGGTCAACCTCACTCATACCCGGTCAACACGCATTAATAACCATTTGATTTACCCGCCCCCCTCTTTTACCCCTTAACCTAGAGAAATCACTGTTCCTAGAACCCTAATTACGCAATCCCTCAAATTACCATAATTAAGGATATATGGGTCAAATCAAATGCTTCTAGAAGAATTTCAGAGATGTCAGGAGCATTTCAGGAGCAAAAGAAGCACATATGGGCTACGTGGCAGCTTACTATTGGACACAACACGTCACTAATCATTGAATCAAGGGTTGTGATGATTGGAAAAGGATCAGACGGTTGAGATGAGCTCAAAAGAAACACAGGTCACACGGATTGATGACCTGGATCTTCTAGGAACTTCCTTTCACCCTGTGTCTATAAAAAGAGATCTCTCTTCACAATTTAAGGGTGTTAGATCTTAGGAGTAGGAGTAGAGTAGTATAGTAGATTTTAGCTTAATTGTACGTTTCAGTTTATTGTAGTTATATCAAGCTTTCAAAGTTGTACTAAATTTCAAGTTTTCAATAAAAGTTCAGTTTACTCTTTAATTCACTGTAACTAAATGTTCAATCAACTTACTTTGAAAAATCTGTTTTCAAGCCTTCATTCACTGTTTTTATAAGCTTATCATAGCTTGTTGTGAGTTTAGTTACTTAAAATCTGTCTTCAATTTGTTCTGTGGAATTTGGCCAATGAAAGTCAACTCAATAATGAAGATGATGAAATGGTGTTTAATTCATGATCCTGAGGTGGTAATTAAGCCTATCCAAAGATAGGCTTGGCTGAGTTTGAAAGTAAATCCTATTACAGTTAGGATTCTAAAACTTGTAAGCTTCATTTTTTTCCTAATTTTAATTCTGCAGTTAATAGTATTATAGAGTAGATTGTTTGAATTTTGATGGTTTACTGTGTTATCTGCTTGTTTAGATCTTGTTTGAGTTAAGTTTTCCTGATTTGGTGAATTAGTAGTTAGTTGTTTAAAATTCTGCATAATACTGTTTAATTCTGCACATTAGTGATTTAGGTGTTAATTGTTCTATTTCTCTGGTCATTTAGTCTTGAATTCATAAAACTGAACTAGTTTAATCATAAGTGTTGAACTGTTACATTGGAATCTCAGTTTGATAGTGTAAATCAATAGTTACAGGAGTGTTTGGCATTTGCCACATTTTCATGCTTTGGTCATTTTTAATGTTCAAATCAACTTGAATCAGCTTTGTTTTAGTTAATTAAGTAGTATAGAAGTTTATCTCAGCATTTTTAAATAAGTTTTCTAATTTTATAGTGATTTTCTAAATTTCATGTTCTACATTTTATTTTTACAGTTTCTATTTGCAATCATAGAAGTTGGGTGTTTTTGGTTGCTTTTGCTTGCTCAATATGGTTTAAAATACATGTTTTTAGGTTCTGGGTTAAGACACTTAGGTAGAAACCATTTTACCCAATTTGACCCATTTGCATAACTGCACATCTTTAGCACACAACTGTTTCAGTATAGATATTTCAAGGACTGATTCTAGCTTATTCCCTTGTTCAATATCCATAAAAATACTTTTAATAATTCTTAGCTTGCTTATTTTGATTTGTTACAGCCTCCTAGACCTTAGCTAATTTGTTTCTTAGCTAAATTTCTTGCTTAAAGTTGCCAATTTGACTGATTTTCATGAGTTGCTGATGCATCTATCTGTCCTGTGTACCATTTTCATTACTTGATATCTGCTTATTCATTGGTCTTCTATGATTGATTTTTGGTTTATTAGGAGTTTGTAGTATAAGCTTAGTATATTTGCAATTTGGTAGCCTATCCTTAGCTTTTGATCAGCCTTTAGTTAGCTTGTAGTTGCTTGTTTAGACTGTTTGACACATGCTTATGTCATATTCGGCGTAAGTTTGATTGAGCTTTTCAATTTGTGTTAGCCTGTTTCCCTGTTTGCATTAGCTTGTTTAGCTTACCTATTGCTTAGTTGTAGCTTATGTGTCTTTTAGCTTGTAGATTTTAGGCCCTTAGGATAGCTTTTAGCCTCATAAAGTTTCCATTTTAGCTTAGATAGTAATTGTTGGACATATAAGCTCTTTCAGAGGTTATTTGAACTTTTCATAAAATCTCATTTCACAAAAGTACTTTAAATTCAGTAGTTGTAGTATTTTGCATAAAAGAAAATTCAAAAATAAAAATCAATTTTGCAAAAAGGTGCACCAGGGCTCGAACCTAGGACCTCATGCACCAAACATTTCACACAGCCTCACACTAAACCATTGCACCCTTGGGATTTTATTTGTTATTCATTGCACATTTTATTCTTTTAACCTTTTGTTTCTTTATTAGCTTATGAAACTGATTCGAGCTTATTACAACTTGTTAGTAGTAGTTTTTTCCAAGCCTTTATTTTTCATAGGTTTTAAATAGTTTAAAATAGTTTCTTTAAAATTTTCATAATTTTCTGAATTTGTTTAGCAC
This sequence comes from Artemisia annua, assembly GCA_014162995.1. Taxonomy (NCBI): domain Eukaryota; kingdom Viridiplantae; phylum Streptophyta; class Magnoliopsida; order Asterales; family Asteraceae; genus Artemisia; species Artemisia annua. Next base: position 71,986 of record LBNU01025230.1, read on the forward strand.
TTTTTAAGATTTAATTTAGTTGAAATAGATTTAAAATCATACTAAAAATAAATGTCATAAAAATATATTTTTTTTTTCTTTTTCCAAAATTTTCTTTTTACATTTAGAATCTTAGAAAATTGTTTTTACCTCCGTAGGATTAGAATTACCTTAGATTCACTTTTTAATTTGCGCACGTACGTTATTTTTAATTGTTTCATGCGTTTCTTAGATTAGAGTACGTTTTACCGTAATTGTCTTTTGCGTTATCGTTTTGTATGCTTTATTCAATTTCCGTAGTTATAATCACTATCATATTATCACTTTTATCCCCATTCACTACACGAATCAGACATCGGAATCACAATTCCATTCACGCCTTCGCTGGGACACGACCCGGGGAAATACTTTCACGAGTATTTCTTCGGAAAAATCACTACACTACGATTGAACATATCAATTTTTGGCGCCGCTGCCGGGGAAGGTTGAAGTGAATTTTGGTTTTCGTTTTGCGATTCGTGTTTTGTAAATATTTTCAAGAATATAAAACCAAAAATATTTTCTTATCAAAATTTGTTTTCCTTTTTCATTTGCTTTCCATATTTTTAAAGTAAAAACCCAAAAATATTTTCTTTTTCAAAATTTGATTATAAATTTTGTTTTTCCTTTGGTTTTCCGACATAAAAATCCAAAAATATTCTTCTTATCTTCTAAAATGTTTAATTCTTCTTCTCTAATCCTCTAAACCGATAATTCTTTCTCTTTCTCCTCTTATGTTTAAATCTGATGGAATCATTGATTCCTTGCGTCGGTTGTGGTGAGCCGCTTTTCGGTTCACCGTGTCGTTGGTGTACGTACGAACGGTGTGGTAATGACCTTCAGAATGGAGTTTGTTTGTCTTGTAATTCTTTAACTTATGATCCTAATCTGAATTCATTCAACAACTCTTCAACTTTTTACGACTACCCACCTCAGCCGGATTATTCTTCATACAATCAACGTTATTGTGATATATGTGGAGATTCGTTAGATTTGACATCGTCATATTGTAAGCGGTGTACTTGCGAGAGGTGTGGAAGAAGTATTATCGATGGATTTTGTTCGTTTTGTGCTTCCGAAGATGAAAATTTATACGCTTATAATTATTCGAACTTTTCCAATTTTCCTTAAAACGATTTTTATCTCCCTCCTCAAAACTCTTACGAGCAAGAACCGTATTTCAATGATGATTCGTTCCAAAATACATCACATTTTGAAAATTTTGGGGAATCGTATGAAAATGTTAATTATGAGCCGAATCCGTCACAACAATAACACGGTTGTGAGTATTGTGAAGGTCCGCACTTTAGCACCGATTGTCAAACAAGGAATCCTTATCCTTGTGGCAACAATGATTGTTCTCATCATGACCATACTCCACAATACCGAATAACTCCATCACAACGTCAGATCGATATCACTAACATAATTGATCCTGATGCACTTAATGATTTTCTCCAAACCTTATTGGACATTTTGATTCGTAAAGAAAAACAAAACTATGATGAGAACGGTGAAGATGAACCTTCGATTCCTATTCCCTCTCCGGTGAGGGAATTGGAACGAGAAACCGAGGTGACAAAGGACCCGGTACTTTCCACTAACAATGGAAGTGCTAAATACGTCCAACCTATGGTTGTCCAAGAATCTAAGCCTACAATTGCTCCTCCTAAACCATCAAAAATTGATTCTAACCTTTCTCGATTTACGGTTAAGAGTTTGTCAAGCATACGTGCTGAGCTTAAAACGATGTCTAAAAAGAACGACTTGCCTTATCTTCACGTTTATCACGAACAAGAACCGGAGACCATAACGGAAGTGGTGGAAATTCCTAGCTCTCAGAGCACACCACTTGTCCCACCTCCGGATTCTTCAAGATGTTCTTCGAGTCTTGAATTTATCGATTTACGGTTAAGAGTTTGTCAAAAATTGATTCTAACCTTTCTCGATTTACGGTTAAGAGTTTGTCAAGCATACGTGCTGAGCTTAAAACGATGTCTAAAAAGAACGACTTGCCTTATCTTCACGTTTATCACGAACAAGAACCGGAGACCATAACGGAAGTGGTGGAAATTCCTAGCTCTCAGAGCACACCACTTGTCCCACCTCCGGATTCTTCAAGATGTTCTTCGAGTCTTGAATTTATCGATTTACGGTTAAGAGTTTGTCAAAAATTGATTCTAACCTTTCTCGATTTACGGTTAAGAGTTTGTCAAGCATACGTGCTGAGCTTAAAATGATGTCTAAAAAGAACGACTTGCCTTATCTTCACGTTTATCACGAACAAGAACCGGAGACCATAACGGAAGTGGTGGAAATTCCTAGCTCTCAGAGCACACCACTTGTCCCACCTCCGGATTCTTCAAGATGTTCTTCGAGTCTTGAATTTATCATCCCCGACTCTTCCCATCCTTCCCTCACACCGGTTGAGGGAAGTGACCCCGTTTTGGAAGAAGTCGATACTTTTCATAATGATTCTATTTCGAACGAGATTGTTAAGCCGTCAGATCCTTTGGAGCCCGAGCTCAAGGATTCTTTACACGATTTTGAGAAATATGTTTTTGATACGGCAGAAGAGTTTAAGTTACCTCCTCTTGACAATCCGAATGATAGTGTTGAGATGTTCTCTGATTCCGACGATGATAAATCTTTATCTTGTGGAGACATCGATTATGTGGACAAAGTACCTTCTGAGCTCGTCAGCTTAGAAGAAGAGAAAAA